>SJYC01035531.1:0-11252 GCA_006408675.1 Madoqua kirkii
TTCTCCCAATGCCAAAGCCACCTCCCACCTCCCACCCCACACCATCTCCCCGACTCATCCCGTACACCAGCCCCAAGCATCCTGTATCGTGTATTGAACATAGACTTAATCTCTTATATAATTGTATACATGTTTCAGTGCCAATCTCCCCAATCATCCCACATTCTCCCTCTCCCTCAGAAGCCAAAAGTCCGTTCTATACCTCTGTGTCTCTTATGTTGTCTCACTTATAGGGCCATCATACTCTCTTTCTAAATTCCATATATATGTGTCAGTATACTGTAATGGTTTTTTTCTTTCTGGCTAACTTCACTCTGTATAATTGGCTCCAGTTTCATCCATCTCATTAGAACTGAGTCAAATTTATTCTTTTTAAGGGCTGAGTAATACTCCACCGTGTATATGTACCACAGCTTCCTTATCCATTCATCTGCTGATGGACATCTAGGTTGTTTCCACACTCTATGTTTCTTATGTCTGTCTTATATTTTTGGTTCCTTTTCAACATCTTGACATATTCTGTATTTATTTCTCTAGAGGTCCATATCAGTCAGTAGAGTTCAGTTGTTCAGTTGTGTCCTACTCTTTGCAACCCCATTGAATCACAACGCGCCAAGCCTCCCTGACCATCACCAAGTCCTGGAGTTCACTAAGATTCACATCCAACAAGTCAGTAATGCCATCCAACCATTGCATCATCTGTCATCCTCTTCTCCTCCTGCCCCCAAACCCTCCCCAAATCAGAGTCTTTTCCAGCGAGTCAAAACTTTGCAGGAGGTGGCCAAAGTACTGGAGTTTCAGCTTCAGCATCCTTCCTTCCAAAGAAATCCCAGGGCTGATCTCTTTCAGAATGGACTGGATGGATCTCCTTGCAGTCCAAGGGACTCTCAAGAGTATTCTCCAACACCACAGTTCAAAAGCATCAATTCTTTGGCACTCACCTTTCTGCACAGTCCAAATATGGCATCCATACATGACCACTGGAAAAACCATAGTTTTGACTAGATGGGCCTTAGTTGGCAAAGTAATGTCTCTGTTTTTGAATATACTATCTAGGTTGGCCATAACTTTTATTCCAAGGAGTAAGTGCCTTTTAATTTCATGGCTGCAGTCACCATCTGCAGTGAATTTGGAGCCCCAACAAATAAGATCTGACACTGTTTCCACTATTTCTCCATCTATTTCCCAGGAAGTGATGGGACTGAATGCCATGATCTTCCTTTTCTGAACGTTGAGCTTTAAGCCAACTCTTTCACTCTCCTCTTTCACTTTCACCAAGAGGCTTTTTAGTTCCCCTTCACTTTCTGCCATAGGATGGTGTCATCTGCATATCTGAGGTTATTGATATTTCTCCTGGCAATCTTGATTCCAGCTTGGGCTTCTTCTAGCTCAGCATTTCTCATGATGTACTCTGCCTAGATGTTAAATAAGCAGGGTGACAATATATAGCCTTGACATACTCCTTTTCCTATTTGAAACCAGCCTGTTGTTCCATTTCCAGTTCTAACTGTTGCTTCCTGACCTGCATATAGGTTTCTCAAGAGGCAGGTCAGGTGGTCTGGTATTCCCATCTCTTTCAGAATTTTCCATAGTCTGTTGTGATCCACACATTCATAGGCTTTGGCATAGTCAATAATGCAGAAATAGATGTTTTCTGGAACTCTCTTGCTTTTTCAATGATCCAGCAGATGTTGGCAATTTGATCTCTGGTTCCTCTGACTTTTCTAATACAAGCTTGAACATCTGGAAGTTCAGTTCAGTTCAGTCACTCAGTTGTTCCGACTCTTTGCAACCCATGAATCGCAGCACGCCATGCCTCCTTGTCCATCATCAATTAACTGCCCGAGTTCATTCAGACTCATATCCATCGAGTCAGTGATGCCATCCAGCCTTCTCATCCTCTGTCATTCCTTTCTCCTCTTGCTCCCAATCCCTCATTGCATCTGGAAGTTCACAGTTCACATATTGCTAAAGCCTGGCTTGAAGAATTTTGAGCATTACTTTGCTAGCATGTGAGATGAGTGCAATTGTGCAAGTAGTTCAAGCATTCTTTGGCATTGCCTTTCTTTGGAATTAGAATAAAAACTGACTTTTTCCAGTCCTGTGGCCATTGCTGAGTATTCCAAATTTGTTGGCATATTGAGTGCAGCACTTTCACAGCATCATCTTCCAGGATTTGAAATATCTCAACTGGCATTCCATCACTTCCACTAGTTTTGTTTGTAGTGATGTTTTCTAAGGCCCATCTGACTTAACATTCCAGGATGTCTGGCTCTAGGTGAGAGTGATCACACCATTGTGATTATCGTGGTTGTGAAGATCTTTTATGTACAGTTCTTCTGTGTATTCTTGCCACCTCTTCTTAATATCTTCTGCTTCTGTTAGGTCCATACCATTTCTGTCCTTTATCAAGCCCATCTTTGCATGAAATGTTTCCTTCAGTTCAGTTCAGTTCAGTTCAGTAGCTCAGTTGTTTCTGACTCTTTGCGACCCCATGAATCGCAGCATGCCAGGCCTCCCTGTCCATCACCAACTGCCAGAGTTCACTCAGACTCACATCCATTGAGTCAGTGATGCCATCCAGCCATTTTATCCTTGGTCGTCCCCTTCTTCTCCTGCCCCCAATCCCTCCCAGCATCAGAGTCTTTTCCAATGAGTCAACTTCGCATAAGGTGGTCAAAGTACTTTAGCATCATTCCTTCTAAAGAACACCCAGGACTGATCTCTTTTAGAATGGACTGGTTGGATCTCCTTGCAGTCCAAGGAACTCTCAAGAGTCTTCTCCAACACCACAGTTCTAAAGCATCAATTCTTTGGTGTTCAGTCTTCTTCACAGTCCAACTCTCACATCCATACATGACTACTGGAAAAATCATAGCCTTTACCACATTGATCTACAATTCCTTTTTTGTTTTGTTTGTTCATTTTTTTTTTTTTAAGAATTCACCATGAGGCAAAATCATAAATTATTCTTCCTTTTATGTTGGACTTATTCTGTGTAGCATGATACCTTCAAGGTCCATCCATGCTGTCTTAAGAAGAGGTGGCAAAAATATACAGAACTGTACAAAAAAGATCTTCATGACCCATATAGTCTCAAAAATATGATCACTCACATTCACCTAGAGCCAGACATCCTGGAATGTGAAGTTAGGTGGGCCTTAGGAAGCATCACTATGAACAAAACTAGTGGAGCTGATGGAATCCCAGTTGAGCTATTTCAAATCCTAAAAGATGATGCTGTGAAAGTCCTACACTCAATATGACAGCAAATCTGGAAAACTCAGTAGTGGCCAAAGGACGGGAAAAGGTCAGTTTTCATTCCAATCCCAAAGAAAGACAATGCCAAAGAATGCTCAAACTACCACACAATTGCACTCATCTCAAATGCTGATAAAGTAACGCTCAAAATTCTCCAAGCTAGGCTTCAGCAATACGTAAACTGTGAACTTCCAGATGTTCAAGCTGGTTTTAGAAAAGGCAGAGGATCATCCTGTGCACCAGCCCCAAGCATCCTGTATCCTCTATTGAACATAGACTGGCGATTTGTTTCTTATATGAGGGGGCTTCGGCATTGGGAGATCGTGTACACCTGTGGCTGATTCATGTCAATGTATGGTAAAACCAACACAGTATTGTAAAAATAAAATTAAAAGTAAAAACAAAAATAAAAAAAAAAAGAAAAGGCAGAGGAATCAGAGATCAAATTGACAACATCTGCTGGATCATCAAAAAAACGAGAGTTCCAGAAAAACATATATTTCTGCTTTATTGATTATGTGGATCACAATAAACTGTGGGACATTCTGAAAGAGATGGGAATACCAGAGCACCTGACCTGCCTCTTGAGAAATCTGTATGCAGGTCAGGAAGCAACAGTTAGAACTGGACATGGAACAACAAACTGGTTCCAAATAGGAAAAGTTTTTCAAGGCTGTATATTGTCACTGTGCTTATATAACTTCTATGCAGAGTACATCAGAAGAAACACTGAGCTGGATGAAGCACAAGCTGGGATCAAGATTGCCAGGAGAAATATCAGTAACCTCAGAGATGCAGATGACACCATCCATATGGCATAAAGTGAAGAACTCAAGAGTCTCTTGATGAAAGTGAAAGAGGAGAGTGAAAAAGCTGGCGTAAAACTCAACATTCAGAAAACGAAGATCATGGCATCTGGTCCCATCACTTCATGGGAAATCAATGGGGAAACAGTGGAAACAGTGGCTGACTTTATTTTTCTGGGCTCCAAAATCCCTGTGGATGGTGATTGCAGCCATGATATTAAAAGACGCTTACTCCTTGGAAGAAAAGTTATGACCTACCTTGACAGCATATTAAAAAGCAGAGACATAACTTTGCCAAAAAAGGTCCATCTAGTCAAGGCTATGGCTTTTCCAGTAGTCTTGTATGGATGTGAGAGTTGGAATATAAAGAAAGCTGATCGCTAAAGAATTGATGCTTTTGCACTGTGGTGTTGTAGAATACTCTTCAGACTCCCTTGGACTGCAAGGAGATCCAACCAGTCCTTCCTAAAGGAAATCAGCCTTGGTGTTCTGATGTTGAAGCTGAAACTCCAATACTTTGGCCACCTGAAGCGGAGAGCTGACTCATTTGAAAAGACTCTGATGCTGGGAAAGATTGAGGTCAGGAGGAAAAAGGGATGACAGAGGATAAGATGGTTGCATGGCATCACCAACACAATGGACATGGGTTTGGGTGGACTCCGGGAGTTGGTGATGGACAGAGAAGTGTGGCGTGCTGCAGTTCATGGCGTCACAAAGAGTTGGACACAACTGAGCAACTGAGCTGAACTAAACTGATTCCTTTTTCTGACTGAGTAGTATTCTATTGTGGTGTGCATGCATTTATATTACATACATACTTCATTCAATCACCTATCAAAGAACACATAATTTGCTTCCATATCTTAGAAGTATACATAGTGCTTCAATGAACACAGAAGTTCATATACATTTTCAAAGGAGAGATTTTTTTCCCTTAAATAAAAATCTGGAAGTTAAATTGCTGGACCTGATGGTTGTTTTATGAAGGTACTCCCCCAAAATAAAAATCCAGTTACATATGACTTTTCATATGAATTCTCCAAAATATTTATATGAGTTAATATATATCATTCTCAAGCTGTTCCAAAAAACTGAAGAGGAAAAACCACTTCCAAACTCATTTTATGAGTGTAGCATTACCCCAATACCAAGATCAGACAGACACCACAAAAAGATAAATTACTAGCCAATAATCCTGATGGACATAGATGTAAAAATCTTCTAACAAAATGTAACAAACCAAATTCAACAGTGTGTTAAAAGGATCATGTTCCATAATCAATTGGATTCTCACTAGGGATGCAGGGATTTTTTTAATATCTGTAAATCAATCAACATGACACATCTCATTAACAAAAGAGAGGATAATAATCATATGATTATCTCAATAGATACTGAAAAAAAAATTTGTTTTTTTTCAACATCTGTTCATTATAAAAACTCTGAACAAAATAGGTATAGAGGGAACACAATGTGTCTGATTATTTGCAAACCCATGGAGCTCAGTGGACTCCATGTGGGCTATAGTCCATGGGTCACAAAGAGTCCAACTCGACTTTATGACTAAACAAAAAATGGACTGTAGCCTGCCAGGCTCCTTCTGTCCATGGGATTTCCCAGACAAGATTATTGTAGTGGGTCGCCATTTCCTTCTCTAGGGGATCTTTCCAGCTCAGGGGTGAATCTCATCTGCTGCTTTGGCAAGTGGGTTCTTTACCACTGAGCCACCAGGGAAGTACAGCTAACATCATACATAATGGTAACAAGCTGATAGCTTTTCTTCTAAGTCTCGGTACAAGACAAGGATGCTCACTTTTGCCACTTTCATTCAACATGGTGTTGCAAGATTTATCCATAGCCATTAGGCAAGAAAAGTAATAAAAGGCATCCAAATTAGAAAGAAGTAAAACTGTCACTATTTGTGCATAAGATAATATCATGTATAGATAACCCCAAAGACTCCACCATAAAACTACTAGAACTAATAAACTAATTCAATAAAGTGGCAAGGTACAGAATTAAGGTACAGAAATCTGTTGTGTTTCTAAATACTCACAATACATTATCAGAAATATTTTTTTTAATTACTAACACTTGCATTAGAAAAAATAAAATATCTAGGAATAAATTTAACCAAGGAGATATAAGACATGCATTTTGAAAACTATAGGACACTAAAGGAAAAACTGAAGATTATAAGGTAAGGGAGTTAGAGAAGGTGAGGTTCAGAATCAGAAAGAGACAGGTACTTTACAGGAACAGATCACCTTTAATGAGGCAAGAAGGGGCAGCAGTCAGATTAGTGAGTTACTACACTTACTCAAGAAAAGAATAATTATATATAAGCATGTATGTGGAAAGTCACTGCCTTAAGGGGGCCTGTTTTCTCTAAGGTTGTTTGGAGTAGTTATCTCTTAAACGGCTAGGGCAATAAACTTTAGAGATCGGCCAGAGGCTGGACCGGTTGGGAGCTGGACATACGAAATCAACCTTCAGTACAGTTCATTTCACTTCAGTTGCTCAGTCGTGTCTGACTCTTTGCGACCCCATGAATCGCAGCACGCCAGGCTTCCCTGTCCATCATCAACTCCTGGAGTTCACTCAGACTCACGTGTATTGAGTCAGTGATGCCATCCAGCCACCTCATCCTCTGTCACCCCCTTTTCCTCCTGCCCTCAATCCCTCCCAGCATCAGAGTCTTTTCCAATGAGTCAGCTCTTCGTATAAGGTGGCCAAAGTACTGGAGTTTCAGCTTCAGCATCATTCCTTCCAAAGAAATCCCAGGGCTGATCTCCTTCAGAATGGACTGGTTGGATCTCCTTGCAGTCCAAGGGACTCTCAAGAGTCTTCTCCAACACCACAGTTCAAAAGCATCAATTCTTCGGCGTTCTGCCTTCTTCACAGTCGAACTCTCACATCCATACATGACCAGAGGAAAAACCATAGCCTTGACTAGACGGAACTTAGTCAGCAAAGTAATGTCTCTGGTTTTGAATATACTATCTAGGTTGGTCATAGCTTTTCTTCCAAAGAGTAAGTGTCTTTTAATTTCATGGCTGCTATCACCATCTGCAGTGATTTTGGAGCCCCCTAAAAATAAAGTCTGACACTGTTTCCACTGTTTTCCCATTTATTTCCCATTAAGTGATGGGATCTGATGCCATGATCCTCATTTTCTGAATGTTGAGCTTTAAACCAACTTTTTCACTCTCCACTTTCACTTTCATCAAGAGGCTTTTTAGTTCCTCTTCACTTTCTGCCGTAAGGGTGATGTCATCTGCATATCAGAGGTTATTGGTATTTCTCCTAAAAATCTTGATTCCAGCTTGTGTTTCTTCCAGTCCAGCATTTCTCATGATGTACTTTGCCTAGAAGTTAAATAAGCAGGGTGACAACATACAGCCTTGAGATACTCCTTTTCCTATTTGGAACCAGTCTGTTGTTTTTCTTTAGGTGAGAGAGTTCTTTGTTTTGCATAGAATGGTGGGGAGGACCTGGAGGGAAGTTTTAACTCTGGGCTATTTTGAGCTGTGTAACTTTCCTTCAGAGATGATACAGAAATGAAAAGCTATACTGCGCTTATCTATTGAAAATAATTAATATTGTTAAAATGTCTATTGTACCCAAATCAATGTACAGATTCAATGCACTCCCTATTAAAGAACCAATGGCATCCCCCCCCCCCCATAGGATTAGATCAAATAATTCCAGTATTTGTATGAGAACCACAAAATACCTGGAATAGCTGAAACAATCATTAGAAAGAAGAATAATGCCACAAATACCTTGATCTCTGATTTCTAAGGCTGTTACAGAGCTATAGTAATCAAAACAGGTTGGTACTGACACAGGAAGACATACATAGCTCAGTGGGAAAGAATGGTGAGCTCAGAAATAAATCTCTACTTGTATGGTTAATTAAACAATGTCAAAAGTGGTAAAACTATAAAATGGTGAAAAGTCAGTCTTTTCAATAAATTCAATTCAGTTCATAGCTCATTAATGTCCAACTCTTTGCAACCCCATGTACTGCAGCACTCCAGGCCTCACTGTCATTCACCAACTCCCAGAGTTTACTCAAATTCATGTGATTGAGTCAATGATGACATCCAACCATCTCATCCTCTATCGTCCCCTTCTCCTGCCTTCAGTCTTTCCCAGCATCAGAGTCTTTTCAAATGAGTCAGCTCTCTGCATCAGGTGGCCAAAGTATTGGAGTTTCAGCTTCAACATCAATCCTTCCAGTGAACACTCAGAACTGATTTCTTTTAGGTTGGCCTGGTTGGATCTCCTTGCAGACCAAGGGACTCTCAAGAGTCTTCTCCAATATCACAGTTCAAAAGATTCAGTTCTTCAGCACTCAGCTTTCTTTATGGTTCAGCTCTCACATTCATACTTGACTACTGGAAAAACCATAGCTTTGACTAGATGGACCTTTGTTGCCTAAGTAATATCTCTGCTTTTTAATATGCTGTCTAGGTTGGTCATAAGTTTCCTTCTAAGGTGCAAGTGTCTTTTAATTTTATGGCTGCAGTTTCCATCTGGAGTGATTTTGAAGCCCAGAAAAATAAAGTCAGCCACTGTTTCCACTGTTAACCCATCTCTTTGCATGAAGTGACATAACCAGATGCCATGATCTTAGTTTTCTGAATGTTGAGTTTTAAGCCACCTTTTTCACTGTCCTCTTTGACTTTCATCAAGACGCTCTTTAGTTCTTTGCTTTCTGCCATGACAGTGGTGTCATCTGCATATCTGAGGTTACTGATATTTCTCCCAGAAATCTTGATCCCAGCTTGTGCTTCTTCCAGCCCAGCATTTCTCATGATGTACTCTGCTGCTGCTATATCACTTCAGTTGTGTTCAACTCTGTGCGACCCCATAGAACACAGCCCACCAAGCTCCTCTGTCCTTGGGATTCTCCAGGCAAGAATACTGGAGTGGGTTTCCATTTCCTTCTCCAATGCATGAAAGTGAAAAGTGGAAGTGAAGTCGTTCAGTCGTATCTCACTCTTAGCGACCCCATGTATTGTAGCCTACCAGGCTCCTCCATCCATGGGATTTTCCAAGCAAGAATACTGGAGTGAGTTGCCATTGCCTTCCCCTGATGTACTCTACATGTAAGTTAAATAAGCAGGATGACAATATACAGCCTTGGCATAGTCCTTTACCTATTTGGAACAAGTAAGTCTGTTGTTCCAAGTCCAATTCTAACTGTTGCTTCTTGACTATCATGAAGATTTCTCAAGAGGCAGGTCAGTTGGTCTGGTATCCACATCTCTTTCAGAATTTTCTACAGTTTATTGTGATACACATAATCAAAGGCTTTGGCATAGTCAATAAGCAGAAATAGATGTTTTTACTGGAAACTCTCTTGGCTTTTCAATGATCCAGCAGATATTGGCAATTTGATCTCTGGTTCCTCTGCCTTTTCTAAACCAGCTTGAACATCTGGAAGTTCATGGTTCATGTACTGTTGAAGCCTGACTTGGAGAATTTTGAGCTTTACCTTACCAGCATGTGAGATGAGTGCAATTGTGTGGTAGTTTGAGCATTCTTTGGCATTGTCTTTCTTTAGGATTGGAATGAAAACTGATCTTTTCCAGTCCTGGTATCACTGCTGAGTTTTCCAAATTTGCTGGCATATTAAGTGCAGCACTTTCACAGCATCATCGTTTAGGATATGAAATAGCTCAACTGGAATTCCATCGCCTCCACTAGCTTTGTTCATAGTGATGCTGCCTAAGGCCCACCTGACATCACATTCCAGGATGTCTGGCTCTTGGTGAGTGTGAGTGATCACACCATCGTGATTATCTGGGTCACTTTTTTTGTACAGTTCTGTGTATTCTTGCCACTTCATGATATCTTCTGCTTCTGTTAGGTCCATACCATTTCTGTCCTTTATTGAGCCCATCTTTGCATGAAATGTTCCCTTGGTATCTCTAATGTTTTTTGAAGAGACCTCTAGTCTTTTCCATTCTATTGTTTTGCTCTATTTCTTTGCACTGATCACTGAGGAGGGCTTTCTTATCTCTCCTTGCTATTCTTTCAATAAATAGTTTTTGAAAAACTAGACAGGTACATGCAAAAGAATGAAACTGGAGAACTTTCTTACACCACATATAAAAATTAATTCAAAATGACTAAAAACATATTGAAATCTGAATCCATTAAACTTCTAGGAGAAAACATAAGTAGTAAGCTGTTTGACATTATTGTTAAACAATACTTTTCTATATCTGTCTCATTTGGCAGAACATCAAAAGCAAAAACAAGGAAATGAGGTCGAATCAAACTAAAAAGCTTTTGCACAGTCACCAACAAACAAAAACACATCCTATTGAATGGGAGAATGCCTTTCCATTAAGGAGTTAATATCTAAAATATATAAAGAACTCACCCAATTCAAAATCAAAACAAGCTATCTGCTTTAAGACACTATTTTCTATAGAATACACACCAATGGTCAGCAGATATCTGAAAAAAAAAAAGCTCAGAAATTAAATATCAGAGAAACACAAATCAAATCCACTTTGAAATATCACCTATACCTGTCAAATGGCTATGATCAGTAAGTTCATAAATAACAGGTGATGGTGAGAATGTAAAAGAAAGGAACACTTATGCACTCTTAGTGGCATTGTAAATTGTACCATCACTATGGAAAACAGTATTGAGTTTCCTCCAAAAATTCCAAATAAAAATACCATATAATCCAGCAATTCCACTTCTGGGTATTTTTTCAAGGAAAGTAAAAATACTAATTTGAAAATACACAGGCACCTCAGCATTCATTGTGGCATTATTGACATAGTAAATTATGGAAGCAATTATACATATATTGATAGATGAATGAATAAAGCAGATGTATATGCATATAACAGCCACAAAAATAATAAAATCATGACATTTGAGACAACATGTATAGACCAAGATTGTATGTGAAATGAGTCATTCAGAGAAAAACAAATACTTTGTGATATAACTTATGTGAAAAATCTAAAATAAAAAAATGCAACTAGACAAAGAGTAAAAGAAAATAGAAGCAGTCATTGAGCAAAAAAAGAACAAACTTGTGCTTGCCAGAGAGAAGATAAGGGGAAAGGCAAATAGATGAAGTTAATTAAGAGGTACAAACTTCTAGTTACAAAATAGAGTCATAGAAATGTAATACAGTAGAGTGAA
>SJYC01035532.1:0-31127 GCA_006408675.1 Madoqua kirkii
AGATTTCTCAAGAGGCAGGTCAGGTGGTCTGGTATTCCCATCTCTTTCAGAATTTTCCACAGTTTATTGTGATATACACAGTCAAAGGCTTTGGCATAGTCAATAAAGCAGAAGTAGATGTTTTTCTAGAATTCTTGCCTTTTCCATGATCCAGCGGATGTTGGCAATATTGCACCAATTTAACAGATGAGGAATACGGGGCTTACCAATATTAAATTACTGGCTCAAAGCTTCACAGTCAGCAAGTGGCAGAGCTGAGATGTGGCCAGAGCGTCTGATTCTGAGTCCCCTGCCCTTCCCTCTCCACCGCACATCTCCCAGGAAGGTGGAGAGGCCTGGACTCAGCTTGTGTTCTTTCTTCTTTTCTGGGCATGAGCTACAGCTGTTGCCATTGCCTTCTGGGCCTGGGCGAGCCCTCCCACCCCCGGGGCTCCCAGACTTGGTCCCTCAGGGCAGATCCCTTGTCCCCACCGGCCTGTTTGGGCTCTAGGCTCATCCCTGGGGCCCGGCTGCTAGCCTGCATCCCAGGCTCACCAAGTGCTTGGTCTCCCTGGGTCCCCGCCTGGGGTCCTGCACCTCCCCTGCCTTGCAGCCCCTCCCCTGGTCCCTCAGTGCCCCCTCCCCTGTATCATTCCTGGCGCTCGTCGTTTTTGCCTTTGTGTTAGAGCTACGCGTGTGCTTCCTTTCCCTCAGCACTGTCTGAGCGGCTCAGTACCCCTGACTGCTGCTCTGGAGAGTGACTGTGGGAAGTCTGGCATCAACCTGTACTTCCTCGAGTGTGTTGATGAGTTTCTGGGACCCTGCTCCCGGTCTCTACAACCTCACCCTGACCCCAGCAACCTTCATGAATGGGGCACCCCTGGGAGACAGGAGGGAGAGTAGATGGAAGCCTGGTAGATAGAGTGATACAGGCCTCATACAGACCAACACTGACGCTCCAGCATCACCTCTCTGAGCCTCACCTGTGATAGAGATCCAGGATGTGCTTGACGACTGAACAGAAATGTGCTTGGTGTTCTCGGCTCTGCACAGCGTGACTGAGTGAGTGAGACACTGTGGTGAGGGCAAAGCAGATGGTGCTGCTGCAGATGACCGGGTGGCTGAGGCCTCCGGGGCCGCTGCAGAAAGGGCTCTCTGGAGAGTGAACTCTGAGATGAAGATCAGCACCTGGGGCAGAGCTGTTAGGATACACACCTGTGGGAGGGCAGGACTGCATGAAAAAAGTTGAGGCTTCAGCTGACTCCAGGGGCTTGGAGTCGGGGAGGAGGACTCCAGTAAAGTTCAGCATTGAAGGAGGGGCCAGACATTTTACATCCCTACGTTGATCACTCACCCACTGTGGGACACCCCAGGGTGCAGTGAGACCTTGCTCCCAGTGAGTTTCTTCAGCTCCAATCTCACAGGGCCGAGAATGGAGGCTGTTGTCCAGCAATTCTCCCAGCAGTGAGGATGATGAAGCTTTCTTTCCAAGGGAGTCTGAGCAGCCTATCGTGGTGCCCGCCCTAAAGAGGTTCTCAAACTCAAATCACCTGGAGGCTGTGTTAAACCATTGTTGAACCTCGAGCGCTGGAGTTTCTGACTCAGCAGGTCCTGAGAATTTGCACCAGGTGGAGACGCTGCTGCCCTGGGGACCACATTCTGAGCACACTGTTCGAGTCTCATCTTTTCATACTCTGCAGACTGGGTATTATTTGGGGACTGTGTGAATATCCTGCTCTGACCTCTCACCTAGTGGTTTTAGCATCCACTGACTTGCAGGTGTCAATCATTCTATCAGTGGTTGCAGATGGTGTGTCACTAATTCTTTGATTCCTTCTGGATTTGTTAGCTGTCGTTCTACTGTAAAGAGGAGCTTTTTCTCTCTCCGCTTTACTCTTTAGACCAGTGGCTCTTTATTTGAATTACCTGTGAGCTTTTAAAAATGATTAGTGCCTGCCCTCCAAATTCTGATCGAATTCTCTGGTTGGGGCTTGAGCACCACTATATTTTTAAAGCTCCCAGGTGATTCTGCTGTGCAGTCTTGTTTACACAGGCCTAAGAGCCTGGCCTGGGTGCTGAAGAGCCACGGGAAAGTTTGATGCAGGAGTAAAGACCCCCACTGGAGTGTCAGAAGGGGCCCTCTGGTGAGAGCTGGGGGCTGAGTGGAGTGGAAACTGAGATTTTGCTGCTGTAAAACCCTGCTGGAACACCATGAAGGTGAAATCAAAGGAATAAAGTTCTGTGCAAAAGTGTTTAGGTGCTGCAGTCCTGGAAAGTGTCAGGAATTTGTCGGCTGAAGTTAATAAAAAAGGAATAGACGATCTCTTTCATATATGTGACCAGGCCCACATTTCAAGCATCTTCACATTCCCGAAAACTCACACTTAGAAGCATTTGGGGAAACAGAGAAGGACTGAGGGTCAGGGTGGGGTATGTGCCCCCCGGCCGCATGTTTGCTCTCTAGCCCCTGAGAGCTGAGCAGCCAGCCGTCTGCCCTTCACCTGGAATGTGGCTTTAAGACCCGAGAGGCTTTAATCCTTTTGGCTTAAGGTTCTCACTAGTTTTAAGATTATTCATTGTGGTTGGCTTTACTTGGCTATTTAAGTTACACGATTGCATTCACATATATCAACCATGGTGTGCAGTGGGAACCCAGGACTTGGGGCAGAGGGCGTTACACTGTTCAGTCCGTCGGCAGACTGACCAGACAGGGTGGTAGCCTCCAGAGCCAAGTCTATTGCCCCGGGCAGACTCCAGGGCCACTCAGGAAGGCCCATCTGGGGTCTTGGCAACTTTTCTTTGCAGAAAGGGCCCTTCTTGGGCATCTGAAAGCATCTAGCTGGCAGGTTTCTTAAACAGCTGCAACTACAGTCACTGGAACACCGACCCTGGGTTGTTTCATGGATCCTTCCTCTTAGCTCTGCCAATGCCTCAGAGAAAGGCCTGGCCCAGAGCACTATGAAGCCTCCTTCTTCAAATACCCTTAGCCTTCCAGATTGCCCTCCAGGACCCAGAGTATTCAGCTCCAATCTCACAGGGCCGAGAATGGAGGCTGTTGTCCAGCAATTCTCCCAGCAGTGAGGATGATGAAGCTTTCTTTCCAAGGGAGTCTGAGCAGCCTATCGTGGTGCCCGCCCTAAAGAGGTTCTCAAACTCAAATCACCTGGAGGCTGTGTTAAACCATTGTTGAACCTCGAGCGCTGGAGTTTCTGACTCAGCAGGTCCTGAGAATTTGCACCAGGTGGAGACGCTGCTGCCCTGGGGACCACATTCTGAGCACACTGTTCGAGTCTCATCTTTTCATACTCTGCAGACTGGGTATTATTTGGGGACTGTGTGAATATCCTGCTCTGACCTCTCACCTAGTGGTTTTAGCATCCACTGACTTGCAGGTGTCAATCATTCTATCAGTGGTTGCAGATGGTGTGTCACTAATTCTTTGATTCCTTCTGGATTTGTTAGCTGTCGTTCTACTGTAAAGAGGAGCTTTTTCTCTCTCCGCTTTACTCTTTAGACCAGTGGCTCTTTATTTGAATTACCTGTGAGCTTTTAAAAATGATTAGTGCCTGCCCTCCAAATTCTGATCGAATTCTCTGGTTGGGGCTTGAGCACCACTATATTTTTAAAGCTCCCAGGTGATTCTGCTGTGCAGTCTTGTTTACACAGGCCTAAGAGCCTGGCCTGGGTGCTGAAGAGCCACGGGAAAGTTTGATGCAGGAGTAAAGACCCCCACTGGAGTGTCAGAAGGGGCCCTCTGGTGAGAGCTGGGGGCTGAGTGGAGTGGAAACTGAGATTTTGCTGCTGTAAAACCCTGCTGGAACACCATGAAGGTGAAATCAAAGGAATAAAGTTCTGTGCAAAAGTGTTTAGGTGCTGCAGTCCTGGAAAGTGTCAGGAATTTGTCGGCTGAAGTTAATAAAAAAGGAATAGACGATCTCTTTCATATATGTGACCAGGCCCACATTTCAAGCATCTTCACATCCCGAAAACTCACACTTAGAAGCATTTGGGGAAACAGAGAAGGACTGAGGGTCAGGGTGGGGTATGTGCCCCCCGGCCGCATGTTTGCTCTCTAGCCCCTGAGAGCTGAGCAGCCAGCCGTCTGCCCTTCACCTGGAATGTGGCTTTAAGACCCGAGAGGCTTTAATCCTTTTGGCTTAAGGTTCTCACTAGTTTTAAGATTATTCATTGTGGTTGGCTTTACTTGGCTATTTAAGTTACACGATTGCATTCACATATATCAACCATGGTGTGCAGTGGGAACCCAGGACTTGGGGCAGAGGGCGTTACACTGTTCAGTCCGTCGGCAGACTGACCAGACAGGGTGGTAGCCTCCAGAGCCAAGTCTATTGCCCCGGGCAGACTCCAGGGCCACTCAGGAAGGCCCATCTGGGGTCTTGGCAACTTTTCTTTGCAGAAAGGGCCCTTCTTGGGCATCTGAAAGCATCTAGCTGGCAGGTTTCTTAAACAGCTGCAACTACAGTCACTGGAACACCGACCCTGGGTTGTTTCATGGATCCTTCCTCTTAGCTCTGCCAATGCCTCAGAGAAAGGCCTGGCCCAGAGCACTATGAAGCCTCCTTCTTCAAATACCCTTAGCCTTCCAGATTGCCCTCCAGGACCCAGAGTGTATACCACAAGCTCTTAATAGAGTCCTCCAACCCCGCATCTCTTAGACACAGCCAACTTCATTCCATCAGGAGGCCGCTCTGACTTCTCTCTCATATCAAGGGACCTGAGGGGCACCCAGGCACAGGGGCATGCTCACGGAGCACCCAGCAGTTGGAGCACCAAGACCTGGGCCAGCGATTACATGTGACGTACGTGACAGGGCACAGAAAGGGTGTCACAGGTGTCGGCGGACCTGGGGAAGGAGGATGAGTGGTACTCCTCGGAGAAAAGTGGCATTTGAGCCTGCTGCAGTCTGGTTCTGCCCCTGCCCATTCTGTGGGGTCTTGGGTAAGTCCCCTCCCCTCTGTGGGCCCGCTGTCCTCACTTTCTGCTGCCCCACCAGGCTGTAGCACTCCACAGCCCTGGAATTGTTCATGGGGCCCAGGCTCCCATTCAAAGTGGCCCAGCCTGTCGCCACTCTCCCTTCCTGTGGCCTACATTTTGGGTATGGCAGCAGGGAGCATCAGGGGTTTGCAGGCTGGTGAGCAGATGAGGCTGACCACTCTCTCTAGGTTTATCTACTGCAAGCTGCAGGTAGTGGAGGGACATTGGGACTCTAGCTTTGGTGCTGCGTGACCTCAGGTGAGTCATTTTCCCCATCTGGGTTTCAGGCTCCTCATCTGTTGAAAGGGGCAATGCCTGCCTCTGTCCTCAAAGAACTGATGGGCAGATCAAAGGTGATGACCTTTGAACCCAGTAAAGAGCCTTTGGTTGAATGTGGGGATGAAAACAGCTATTTCCATCATGAGGTAGAATGCTCGGGTCCCTCCCTCCTAGCAGGAGCTGTGCAAATCTGGGGCAGTGGTTTTTCCTTATAGCTAGGTGGCCGGATTTCATTTTATTTCTTTTTCAGCTCTCCACACTCTTCAAAATATGAAACTGCCTGCCACCCAGCTCCAGAGGAGGACAGTGAGGTTCAGTGAAGTAATACTTACAAATCATCTGGCTATGCCGCCAGCTCCCTGGCCCTCCCCAGGCCCCTCCTGCGCACCTCCCCACCCTCAGAGGGGAACCTGAGTAGGGTCCTGGCTGAGCCTCCCAGTTCAGAAGTCCTTCCTCCTCCTGGAACTTTTCTCTTGCAGTTCTAGCTCTGGGTCCCTGGCAGCCTGTCGTGGGTCCTCTGATATCCCAGAGCAGGCTCTTTCATACACTGCCCAGCCCTGGCCACCTGGCCCTCTGCCAGCCAAAGATTCACCTGCCAGGAGTGAGCTCTTTTCTCCCCTTGGAGTTTTTCTCCCTTTCTTGGAGAATGTCAAACAGAGAAATGGAATTCAGAAGAAATCAATATCCTCAGATGGAGGAGAACTTTACAAGTACAGCAAATCAATTTGGCACAGATTTACAGAGTACCTGCGTGGGTGGGGCCCTCAGCTCCGGAGGGAATCAGGGTTCAATCAGCGCCCACTGGGCCATGGAGATGATCATGGGCAGGAGGGGAGAGGGACACAGGCATTAGCAATTCATATTTAAGCTGAAGAGTGTTGCCAAACCATAAAACCATTTACCCCTCTGAGCTGCCAGTTCCCTGCCTGTGGTATGCTGGCAATAATACCTACCTATGGTGGTTGTGCAGAAAACAGGAAATGATTTTTCTTTAGATGCATGTGAATGGATCTTGCAAGCAGCAACCCACTATCTGGCTGTGTTTCTGGGAAGAGGGTGGATTTGCACTTTGAAAAATGATGTAATATTATGTCTCACTGTTAGTACCAGAGAGATCAAAATAGCAAATGACTTAAGCAAAACACAAGGTTTATTCTTTTCAAAGAACTATACAGAGGTAGTGCTAGATTAGCAGCGCCATGAGGTCAAGAACCCACAGCATCCTTTGGCCTTGTTGCTTCTCTATATGTTGCTTCAGCCCCAAGATATCGTCCAAAATGGCTGCTCCAGTTCCAGCCATTAAATCCACATTCCAGGCACCAAGAAGGAAGAAAAGGAGAAAATTAGATTTTTTCCCTTTAAAAAAAGTCCCTGAAGTGACACTTACCTATTGACTAGATATTAGTCACATGCTGGGAAATGTAGGCTTCCTCCTGAATGGCCATATTCTTAGCTAACTGTCCCATGGAACAGGGGAGAACACATACTGGGGCCTACAAGCCTCAGCTGCTTTATGTAGACCGCCCTATAACTGCCTGCAGACTTTGTCTTCAGCTCTCTTTCCTTTTTGCTTTAAGGAGACTTCTTTCTGCCCCTCCCATGTGGTATCCAGGTGAATGAACCCACAAGAACTTGGCTGGCTGGCTCTGAATTCTGACTTCCCTGGGAAAGCACAGAATGTTACCTACACTGTTTAGCTGCTCCAGAAAGAGTTCTGCCAGGAGCAGAGGGGTGTATCAGGGGGTTGTCTGAACAACTTCAGTGGCGTGAATCATTGATCTGAGGATTTGCCCTTGGACAGGAGGCATCCTCTCTCTGAGGCACCAGGCAGGAATGCCGTCTGAAGAGCTGATGGAGACACACCCCTCCTCTCCCCAGTGCTGGGGAAGGAGATTCTCTCTCTTGAACCCACATCCACTTTTCCCATGGGACACAGGTACCCACCCCCCTCCTCCTGCCTCCCGCTCCCCACAGTCACTGGGCCCCCTGGGCCCCTCAGCCTGAAGAGGAGAAAGCTGAGGAGGAGCTGGGCAAGTTGTAAAAAGAAATTGTCTGCAGGATTCCACCTCTTCCTGCCTTGGGGCATCCAGGCTTCAGGAACATGGGGTGTCCTATGAGGCTCTTGGTGTTCATCTCCCTGGCCCAGCGATGCCTGACTCCTGACAAAGACCCCCTCATGCATCTCAGGGCCTTGCCCTGGCCCCATGCCTGCCTTCGCCTGTCCTTCTACAGCCTCTTGAAAAAGCCTGTCCTGCCTTCCCTTATTTTGATCCTTGGCCTGGAACGCCTACCCCACTCTGGCCTTTCGGCCCTCCACCGAATCCCCCTGTGGCCTCTCGCCTCAGATCCCTGCTTCTACCCCACCTGACTGTGACCACCCCTCACCCCATCCCCATCTTGAAATCCCCTTTATGGCCAACACACATTTCTAATGGGACCACTTTTGGTCTCAGGTGTGTGTCCGGCAGCTGTCCTGAGTTTTGCACTTGACTGAGGCCGTTGAGGTAGAGGTGACCTCGCTGTTCTTCCCCAATAAGGAGCAGTGTAGTTGCTCAGCAGTTCGTGCTGAAGGACCATGATGGACTGGCTAGCCCACCTCCGCACTGCCATCAATGGGAAGTGTCTGCCCGTGAGAACAGGGTGGTGGGTCCCTAGAGCCAGGTGGACTAGCTAGGGCGTATTCAGTGGGCTGGCTGGGCACTCAGCACTGCTTAGGGCATTGTTTGCATGGGACATGCACTCTGAGTTCCATACAACCTGGCTTCAAATAAGCTCACGGGAACAAGTTGTCTTCATGAACTTGGGGTCTGTCTGCATTTGCCCATAAGCAGGCCCAGGAGCCCAGTCTAAAGATTGGTCAAGATGGGAAGACCATAAGCATTCCTGAAGCAGGAAGGAGCAGACATGAAACAGAAAGTCCCCCAGCTCCTTGTCCTTTGAAATTATAAAGACCTGAAACCATGTCCCCAGCCCACCCCTCCACCACAAATGAAACCCTGGCAATTCCACTGTTGCCAGGATTACAGCTGTCTACTTCACTGTGTCCTAAACAGATTTCTCTGAACCTTGAAGGTCAACACTGCAGCACTTCCTGGATAAAAAATTAAAAAGTCATTAGCTCCCATTAGCCAAGGCCCACCTCTGGGCATATGGTGAGAACTGCATCACTCTCCCCTTCCCTTTTAACCTGCATCAATCTTTATGCAATTAACCCCATCTAACTTGACATTTACTTGGTCAGGTGTGTCTACTGAACAACCCCCTGATTCACTGGATCCTTGTTTCTGTTGATCCTTACTCAGACCTATGTATTCAGCTCTCCTGTTGCTGAAAGGCACCAGTTAAACAGCTTCACGGAGAAAGTTGTGCCCAAAACAATTTTTATACCCTCCCATCCCTGTGCTGAAAGAGGTAATTCATGATCAAAAATGACTGATCTGAGGAATTTTCTCTAAAGCTAAAATCTTAGATTTTTGCTTAGCTGTTTGATTTAGCATCTCAACATTTTTATTAATGATATTTTTGATGCCTGAGAACATGTTTGGTGTTTTAGTTTTTTACTGTATCTATTTTGCATACAGAAAGGAATACATATAAAGTACACAGCTTGATATATCTTTGCAAACAAGGCAGACTTTTGTAACCCCTCTGTTCAGTTCAGATTGGTCACTCGGTCATGTCTGACTCTTCGTGACCCCATGGACTGCTGCACGCCAGGCTTCCCTGTCCATCATCAACTACCAGAGCTTGCTCAAACTCATGTCCATTGAGTCAGTGATGCCATCCAACCATCTCATCTTCTGTCAGCCCTTCTCCTGCCTTCAATCTTTCCCAGCGTCAGGGTCTTTTCCAATAAGTCAGTTCTTTGCATCAGGTGGCCAAAGTATTGGAGCTTCAGCATCAGTCTTTCCAATAAATATTCAGGGTTGATTTCCTTTAGGATTGATTGGTTTGAACTCCTTGTTGTCCAAGGGACTCTCAAGAGTCTTCAACACTGCATTTCAAAAGCATCCATTTTTCTGCAATCAGGTTTCTTTATGGTCCAACTCTCACATTCATATATGACTACTGGAAAAACATAGCTTTGACTATGGTTGGACCTTTGTTGGTAATGTTGTATCTCTGCTTTTTAATATGCTGTCTAGGTTGGTCATAGCTTTTCTTCCAATTTCATGGCTGCAGTCACCACCTGCAGTGATTTTGGAGCCCCCCCCCAAATAAAGTCTCTCATTGTTTTCATTGTTTCTCCATCTATTTGCCATGAAGTGATGGGACTGGATGCCATGATCTTTGTTTTTGAATATTGTTTCAAGCCAGCTTTTTCACTCTCCTCTTTCATTTTCATCAAGAGGCTCTTTAGTTCTTAGTTTTCTGCCATAAGGGTGGTGTCATCTGCATATCTGAGGTTACTGATATTTCTGCCTGCAATCTTGATTCCAACTTGTGCTTCATCCAGTCTGGCATTTCGCATGATGTAGTCTGCATATAAGCTAAATAAGCAGGGTGACAATATACAGCCTTGAGGTACTCCTCTCCCATTGGGAACCATCTGTTGTTCCATGTTCAGTTCTAACTGTTGCTTCTTGACCTGCATACAGATTTCTCAGGAGGCAGGAAAGGTGGTCTGGTATTCCCATCTCTTGAAGAATTTCCCATAGTTTGTTGTGGTCCACACAGTCAAAGGCTTTAGTATAATCAATGAAACCGAAGTATTTTTCTGGAATTCTCTAGATTTTTCTATGATCCAACAGATGTTGGCAATTTGATCTCTGGTTTCTCTGCCTTTTCTAAAGCATCCATTTTTCTGCAATCAGGTTTCTTTATGGTCCAACTCTCACATTCATATATGACTACTGGAAAAACATAGCTTTGACTATGGTTGGACCTTTGTTGGTAATGTTGTATCTCTGCTTTTTAATATGCTGTCTAGGTTGGTCATAGCTTTTCTTCCAATTTCATGGCTGCAGTCACCACCTGCAGTGATTTTGGAGCCCCCCCCCAAATAAAGTCTCTCATTGTTTTCATTGTTTCTCCATCTATTTGCCATGAAGTGATGGGACTGGATGCCATGATCTTTGTTTTTGAATATTGTTTCAAGCCAGCTTTTTCACTCTCCTCTTTCATTTTCATCAAGAGGCTCTTTAGTTCTTAGTTTTCTGCCATAAGGGTGGTGTCATCTGCATATCTGAGGTTACTGATATTTCTGCCTGCAATCTTGATTCCAACTTGTGCTTCATCCAGTCTGGCATTTCGCATGATGTAGTCTGCATATAAGCTAAATAAGCAGGGTGACAATATACAGCCTTGAGGTACTCCTCTCCCATTGGGAACCATCTGTTGTTCCATGTTCAGTTCTAACTGTTGCTTCTTGACCTGCATACAGATTTCTCAGGAGGCAGGAAAGGTGGTCTGGTATTCCCATCTCTTGAAGAATTTCCCATAGTTTGTTGTGGTCCACACAGTCAAAGGCTTTAGTATAATCAATGAAACCGAAGTATTTTTCTGGAATTCTCTAGATTTTTCTATGATCCAACAGATGTTGGCAATTTGATCTCTGGTTTCTCTGCCTTTTCTAAACCCAGTTTGCACATCTGGAAGTTCTTAGTTCACATACTGTTGAAGCCTAGCCTGGAGAATTCTGAGCATTACTTTGCTAGTGTGTGAGATTACTACAATTGTGCAGTAGTTTGAACATTCTTTGGCATTGCCTTTGTTTGGGATTGGAGTGAAAACTGACCTTTTCCAGTCCTCTGGCCACTGCTGAATTTTCCAAATTTGCTGGCATATTGAGTGCATCACTTTCACAGCATCATCTTTTAGGATTCGAACTAGCTCAGCTGGAATTCCATCACCTTCACTAGCTTTGTTTGTAGTGATGCTTCCTAAGGCCCACTTGACTTTGCATTCCAGGATGTCTGGCTCTAGGTGACTGATCACACCACTGTGGTTATCTGGGTCATGATATTTTTTGTATATTTCTCTGTATTCTTGCCACTTCTTAGTATTTTCTGCTCTGTTAGGTCCATACCATTTCTGTCCATTATTGTGCCCATCTTTGCATGAAATATCATCTTTTATGTCCTGATATTCAAATAAGATCCCATTAGGAGGTGAAGTCCCAACTGAGGGCCCAGAACAGATCCTGTGTTAGAATCACTAGGCCTCACCAACAAGCTGGAAGGTAGGTTTAACTTTGTCTCTTGTGCAGAAAATACAGGCTCTGAGAGTCTGGCCTCCAGGCTGGTCAGAGGGTGGGGGCTCAGATCAGCTTCTGGCACTGTCTGTCCTCTTCCTACTACCCTGCCCATCTTCCTGCCTAGCTCATCATACTGCATGCCCTGCTCTCTGACCTTCTTGGAACTGATGTACCCAAAGTGTGGTCCCCAAACAGTAGACGGGTGGACAGATGGATGGATGGATGGGAAGAGATGGAGGTGGCAAAGACAGCAAGTCTATATTTTCCTTCCCCAGCAGGTGTCCTTGGAGGACCTTATGTTGTCCAGCCAGGGACTCTGTAAACTTGTCTTCTTGACATCAGGTGGCAGACACTGTCTACTTCTCTGCTGAGAACTCCCTCAGTCCGTGGGGGGACCAGAGCCCATGTATACCAATTCTCAGGTAACAAACAGCTCTCATAGCACTCACCAGCATCTGCTGCATCTCCACCATCTGCATCACGCTGGTCCATCACTGGACAGTAAACAACGGCATGGGAATATGCTGACCAGTGAGAAGGATGCAGTCACAGAGCTGGAGCAGAGTCCTGGAGGCCCTGCCAGACCAACAGTCATCCTTTAGCAGACAGGTAGGGGGCTGGGGGCATTGGATGAGATTCTGGGTATCTAGGGGTAGAGGCTTTCTAAGGCTCAAGCAGCAACTGTAGAGAAGTATTTCAATGCTTTAAAACTTGTCTGGACATACCAGTGCATCTTGAGTGACCATCAGCCCTGCTTGGAGACCTCATGAAGAAAAGCTCTATTCTTTGCTCCCAGAGAGTTTGTGACAGAGCTGAGGAGACAGGGAAAGGATCACAGCTGGAGAGAATCAGTGCATCGCTTCTACCTGGTCCATCCACGTGCCTGTCCGCCCTCGTGTATCACAGGCTTGCTACCTTCCAGGCACTGCAAAATGGACACAAGATGGTCCCTGCCCCACAGAAGTGCACCATTTACAGGAAGAGTGAAGCAGCTTAACCGATAACCACAGTGTAATCTGATTGGGTTGATACTCTTGAGTTTGAGATCACTTTAGAATATCTTCATGGGAATTACCAAGCTTAGAGCCTTACAGAAATCACTTTTGCTAACTCCCTGTGTTCCAGATGAGGAGCCTGGGATCCACAGAAGAGAAGTTTTACTCTGCAGGGTAGAGGACAGGTAGAACCACACCTCCCTGCCCCCTCCACAACACTGTCCCCTCAGCTGCTCCCCATGTACCACATTTTGGCTCCAGTCCTGGAAGGAGTAACTTCAAGGAGGTAGAGAAGCTGCTGAGGTGCTCACAGCTTGACAAAGGGACAGATCACAAAACTAAAAAGCCAACAACAGCAAGAAGGCAAAAGCAAGACCACTGGGGGCCACCTGCGTAGGGGCACTTGTCCCACCCTCCCCAGTGGGCCGGGGGTAGTCCCTAAGCTTGCAAATTCGCTTTTGAAAAACTAAAGTACAGTTGATTTACAATACTGTGTTAACAGTATACAGCAAAGTGATTCAGTTACATATATATATATATTTTCCAGATTATTTTCTATTACAGGCTATTATAAGATATTGAATGTATTCCCTGTATTATACAGTAAATTCTTGTTGTTTGGGCTTCCCTGGTGGCTCAGATGGTAAAGAACCCAACTGCCAAGCAGGAGATACGGGTTTGATCCCTGGGTTGAGAAGATCCCCTGGAGAAGGAAATGGCAAACCACTTCAGTATCTTACCTGGAAAAGCCCAAGGACAGAGGAGCTTGGAAGGCTGTATAGTCCATGGGGTCACAAAAGAATCAGACATGACTTAGTGACTACACAATAAGTTTGTATCTGTTAATGCCATACTCCTAATTTATTACTGCCTCCCTTTCCCCTTTGGTAATCATAAGTTTGTTTTCTGTTTATGAGTCTTGTTTTTTTTTGGTATATATATTCATTTGTATTATTTTTTAGATTACACATATAAGTAATATAATAATTGTCTTTGTCTTACTTCACTGTTTGCTCCATTTATTTGCTTAAGAATATTAGCTGATAACAGTGTTTTTAGGAAGCTTTACATTTAAATTATAAAAAATATATTTTAAATGGTCTTTAGTCTTGGAGTTTTTCTTTAAGTTTACCCTTGGAGTGGTCTTTAGTCATTCACCACACTCACCTCTGTGGAACCCCATTTCCTGGCAGGGTTTGCTAGGGGATTCTCCAGGAACTCTGCAGTGCTCTCTGATGAGAATCACATAGGGAATATAATAGTCAGATCTAAAGGCCCAGTTATGGTGCAGACCCATCACTGATTCACCAAAGTGCACAGGATCGCCTTCGCTTACTCTCACCCAGGCACTGTTGTGAAGGAAAATGTATTTTGGATGCAAATACTCTGATGACTCCATGCTCCTGCAACATAAGCCGCTCAGGGCCCTTGAAACCAGGCATTCAGGAACCAGTGGCCAGGGTCACCAAAGAGGTAGGGGCCCCTTCCCATCCTGAGAGATGCTCCACTTGGCAAGGGAACCTGGGGTGCTGATAACCCCAAGCCTGCCTCTTTCTGCCACACTTGTGACACACGGAAATTCCAGGCTTCTCCAGAGACCATCTCAACGGCTTGGAATCCTGCCCTTTGACCTGTCTGGGCTGGCGCAGGCCTGGGAGGAAAAGAAAACAAATATAAATCTGTCTGATCACAGACAGAACATTTATCTTTCAACAGGAAGCTTCCTGAGGAAGAACAGTGGAGGGGTTTGGAACGAGAGCGCTGTGTGAGTCTGGCCTGTCCTTGCCTCTGCTTGTCAGGCTTAGAGCCTGGCATGCCCCACAGAGCCTCACTGGGAGTGGCATCGTGGCTGTGCTGAGCGCTAGCACTGCGTGGGTACCCCAGAGCCCTACCCTTCCCATCCAGTTCCCTCCATGGCCCACCTCCCTCATAACCAGTGAGGGCAGCTGATGGGACCAGCGTGGCTCCCTAAGCAGAGCAGGAAACAGGTCCTCATCACTGAAGCCAACGAGCCAGCCTCCCTCCAGGAATCAGGTCTTCCTTGGGCTGTAGGGTGAGTGCTCGGGTAAGGGCAGGGCTGGGGAGCCAAACTCATGTGTTCCCAGTGGGGTGTCAGCTGACCTTTCAGGATCCTGAAAGAGAGAGGATGCTTGCGTCCCCTGGGCTTGACCTTGGGAATCACTCGTCTGGGACCCGTGTCATTTCCCTTTTACATCTCTACATCTCTGTCTTGTCTGGCTCTGGCCAGAAAACCTCTGTGGGCTTTAGATACTAAAGGACTATAGCGGTCCCAGAAATCCTTTCCTGAAGCTCAGGGAAACCTATTGACCTGTAATCAAAAGTCCATTTGCTAATAATCAGCTGGTGGAAAGTCATGGTCTTTTTCAAGCTCCACTCAGTAGAACAGGTCTTCCTTGGGCTGTAGGGTGAGTGCTCGGGTAAGGGCAGGGCTGGGGAGCCAAACTCATGTGTTCCCAGTGGGGTGTCAGCTGACCTTTCAGGATCCTGAAAGAGAGAGGATGCTTGCGTCCCCTGGGCTTGACCTTGGGAATCACTCGTCTGGGACCCGTGTCATTTCCCTTTTACATCTCTACATCTCTGTCTTGTCTGGCTCTGGCCAGAAAACCTCTGTGGGCTTTAGATACTAAAGGACTATAGCGGTCCCAGAAATCCTTTCCTGAAGCTCAGGGAAACCTATTGACCTGTAATCAAAAGTCCATTTGCTAATAATCAGCTGGTGGAAAGTCATGGTCTTTTTCAAGCTCCACTCAGTAGATGATGTCTACTTGGAAGTCCTAAGGGCACCTTAAAATGACCACATAGAAACTTCTGCCCCTCTTCTTGTTCCATTCCACCCTCTCCTTCCTTCTGCTGGACATCTGAGAACTCAAAACCATTCCTCATCCCCCAGTCCTCTCAACATCTTAAATCCAGGTGATTATCTGATGTACTCAAGATGTCGTCTGTGGTAAAACCCATTCATTCACTCACTGATTAATTCTAGATGCTTCTACAGTGCTGGACTCTCTGTTGGACCTAGAGTTGCAGAGGTAAGGAGGAGTCAGGTGAGGCCTGCAGGGCCAGCTACCACCTACACTAGGGCCAGGAAGAGCGTGTGTGCTAGGCTGCAGGGCAGCCCTCAGGGGGCTCCATGCTCACTGCACAAGCATTCAGCGAAAATCTGGATCGTTTCCAACAGGAAACACAGGCCACAGAACAATGGTCAGTGTAGTGGTCAGAGATTCAGAAGGTGGGAAAAAGCAATAAGATGGGCTCTGTCAGCAACACTTATTTTTAGAAAATGTTGTTCTTTCACTCAGGAATCTTGATGGAGAACTTAAGTGGGTCTAGCAGGAAGAATACAGAGAATAGCAGCCCCTGAGATGGCACATATCTCAGCATGCTAACCCTCAGCACAACTCCGTGGGGTGAGTATTCTGCACATCCCCATTTATAGGTGAAGAAACAGGTCAGGGGAATTCTGTGGGTGACTCAACAATAACAAGAGTTAGAGCTGGGATTTAAACACAGATCTGTCTGACCACAATGTTTCTGTTAATTATGGCATAGAAAGGATTCCCATTTCCATCAGCTTCTTTTGAATCAAGGCAGACCTGGCATTCACACACGGGCTAAGCTAGCCTTTCAGTGCAGTGACATCCATTTAGCTCCTGCAAACAAGACTTACTGTTATGTGTTCGCTGGTATTCTGGGAACTGACTGTTGACAGTTACCAGCCAGGTTTTATCTCAGGTTATGTATTGAAATTCAGTTCATATTTACCTTGCCCACAGAATGGCTCTGGAGATGGAACGGACTGGAAGTCAGGCGACAGAAGTTGTAATCCTGGACTTGTAGGGCATTAGCAGTATAACCTTGAAGAAGTCGCTTTCTCTAGTTTCAATTTCCCCATATGAAAACAAAAAGAACACAATTCTGCTTTTAGGATTGGAGAGACATACAGGTGCATCAAGAAGCCTAAGGATGTTCAGAGCAATGCCACATGTTACTGTGACTACCTGAAGACCGCCATGTGGCACCCGGCCTCCAAGCTGGCCCTTATTGACCCTACCTCCTGCTATCGCCCCAGCGGCAGTCCTCTCCCACTGAATCGGTATGGTTATGTATGACCAATAGCCAGCAGCACATGGCAGTGTGATGGCATGCCAGCCATTCCTGAACTTAGGCTATCCAAAGGCAGCAGCTTCCATCCTGGGTTCTCTCTCTCTTTTTCATCACTAAGGAAGCTGCCTTGTTGTGAACAGCCTTATAGAAAGCCCTATGTAGAGAAGAGCTGAGTCTTCCTGCCATTAAGTGATGGCTTACACCTTATATGCCAATCTTTTACCCCTGGCCAAGTCTTCAGGTGACTGACGCCCTGGCCCACAGCTCAGCTGCAACCTCATGAGAGACTCTGATCCAGAACAGCAGGATAAGTTGTTCCCAGATTCCTGGCCTCAAAACGAGGAGACAATAAATGTATGTTATTTTAAAGTGCTAAACTGGGAGACTTCCCTGGTGGTCCAGGGGTTAAGAATTTGCCTTCCAGTGCAGGGGACATGGGTTCAATCTCTGATTAAGGAACAAAGATCCCACCTGCCACAGGACAACTAAGCCTGTGAGCCAAAACTACTGGGCCTGGGCGCCTCAACTAGAGAGCATGCGTGGCGCAGCCCACAGACCCGTGCTCTTCGGAGTCTGTGCACCACACTGCAGAGAACCTCTGTGCCGCAGCTAAGACCCGACACAGCCCAAAGATATGTGCTAAATCGGGGAGTAATTTGTTACACAGCAATAAATAACTAGTACACCCCAGACTACAGAATTTTATGCAGCAGTTAAAAAATAGAGTAGATATCTGTGTGCTGATGTGGAAAGATTTCTGATATGTTGTTTTGAGAAAATAATAACCTCAGAAAGATACACAGAGCTATATCCCTTTTACATAAAACACCATCACCACCTGCTATGTTTTTCTGCATTTACACATGCATGTGTGCTGTGCTAATCGTTCAGTAGTGTTCAGCCCTGCAACCCCATGGACTGTAGCCTGCCAGGCTCCTCTGTCCATGGGATTTCCCAGGCAAGAATACTGGAGTGGGTAACCCTTCTCTTCTCCAGGGGATTTTTTCAAGCCAGGGATCGAACCCAGGTCTCCTGCATTGCAGGCAGATTCTTTACTGTTTGAGCCACCAGGGAAGCCCGCATATGCATGTACATATGTAATACATAAGACATAAAAATATATGAACAAATTAACATCAGTAAGAGGATCAGAGAAAGATGCAAAAGAAAACTTGCTTTTTTAAAATTCAATAAACTGCAATTTCATGTTAGACTTTCACCCTGATAATGTGTTCATGTATTACTCGTATACAAAAAATTCTTTTTTAAACAGAGTGGTTGCACTCTATGATGAATGAGGTCTCTTTCAACTCTGGTGTTTTATAGTTCTATTAAAACAATCACTGAATGCAAATTAAAGGAATGAGATAATATCACCTATTCACTGGCAAGCATTACGAAGATTGATAAATTAAGTATTGGCAAAGATGTTGGGAAAACTGGTCCTCTCATGCACTGCTTCTGGGAAAATAAAGTGAGAATCAGTTTGAAAGCCTGGTTAGGATAAGAATAAGACATCAACTAAAACAAATTCATGAAGATTCCACACTCTTAGAGGTCGAGCACTTTTAGATACTCATTAATTTATATAGAAACATGCTGGAATCTGGGATGTCCCCGGTGGCTCAGTGGTAAAGAATCCGTCTGCAAGGCAGGAGACACAGGACACAAGCGTTCGATCCCTGGACCAGGAAGATCCTTGGAGTAGGGCATAGCAACCCACTCCAGTATTTTTGCCTGGAGAATCCCATAGATAGAGGAGCCTTGTCGGCTACAGCCCATGGGGTCACAAAGAACTGGACACAGCTGAAGTGACTTAGCACACATGCGGGCTGGAAATGAAGCATGCAGATGATGCCACTCTAACGGCAGAAAGCAAAGAGGAACTAAAGAGCTTCTTGGTGAGGGTCAAAGAGGAGAGCGAGAAAGCTTGCTCAAAACTCAACATTCAAATAACTAAGATCATGGCATCCAGGTCCATCACTTCATGGCAAATAGATGGAGAGACAATGGAAACAGTGACAGATTTTATTTTCTTGGGCTCAAAATCACTGTGGATGGAGACTGCAATCGTGAAATTAAAAGATGCTTGCTCCTTAGAAGGAAAGCCATGACAAACCTAGAGAGCATATTAAAAAGCAGAGACACCACTTTGCTGACAAATGTCCATATAGTCAAAGCTGTGGTGTTTCCAGTAGCCATGTACAGATGTGAGAGCTGGACCATAAAGAAGGCTGAGCACCGAAGAACTGTGGTGAGCACGCTTTTGAATTGCGGTGCTATAGAAGATGCTTGAGAGTCCCTTCGATTGCAAGGAGATCAAACCAGTCAACTCTACAAGAAATCAACCCTGAATATTCGTTGGAAGGACTGATGCTGAAGCTGAAGCTCCAATACTCTGGCCACCTGATGCGAAGAGCTGACTCATTGGAAAGGACACTGATGCTGGGAAAGATTGAGGGCAGGAGGAGAAGAGGGCAACAGAGGATGAGATGGTTAAATAGCATCACTGACTCAATGGAATATAGTGTGAGCAAAGTCTGAGAGACAGTGAAGGACAGAGTAGCCTGGCACGCTGCAGTCCATGGGGTTGCAAACAAACACACCTTAGCGACTGAACAACAAATGCAGACGGTAGTATACTTACTGATATAAATGCTATATTGTAAGAAGCATTCTGTGACATACCTAAGGATGCAGATGGCAGCAGGCCTTGCAAGAGCAAACACTAAGATATAAATTAAATGTCCATAAATAAATGTCAGTGTATTTTATACTATGAAACTATTAAAATGAATGAACTACACTTACATGTCATAATATGGATAAATCTTTAAGACATATAAAGTGAAAACATACTGCAGAATGTTACACATAATATCATTTAAAATTATAAGCACATCATACCATCTTTTTTGTTGTGCTTTTATGAAAAATCATAGAAAGAAGTCTATAATGGTGAAAACCAAAGTCATAAGGGTGTCTGTGTCTTTGGAGAAGAGGAAGAGACTATAGCTGAGGGATAATTAAAAAAGACTTAACCTTTGTCTGCAATGTTCTGATGTGATTAAATAGTTATGAAGCACTTGTAAGTACTATGTAAGAAATGTATTTAAATATTCATGTGTCATTAAACATTGAGTTATAAATATTTACTTACTCATACGAAGAACTTTGGCTGGATGAATAGGAATTCTGATACTTTAAAAACTATTTGTTTATGACTGTGCTGGGTCTTTGCTGATTTTCTACAGTTGTGGGGAGCTGGGGCTGCTCTCTAGTTATGCATGGGTTTCTATTGTGGGGGCTTCTCGTTGTGGAGCCTGGGCTGTAGGGTATGTGGGCTTCAGTAGTTGTGGCACAGGGGCTCAGAAGTTATGGCTCCCAGGCTCTAGAGACAGGCTGAGTAGCGGTGGTGTACAGGCTTAGCTGCTCCATGACATGTGGGATCTGCCCAGATCAGGGATCAAACCTGCATCTCCTGCATTGGCAGGTGGACCTTTACCACTGAGCCACCAGGGAAGTCAGGATTCTGATGCTGTAAGAGCAGTACATCTCAACACAGGCTGGATGCACATCAGAATTACCTGGAGTTAAAGAAAAATGATGCCAGTCCTGGCTGCACCCAACAACTCTTGGTGTGCCTGGTGAGTAGCTCTAGCCTTGGTGCTTCTCCAAGGCTTCCTAAGTGGTCCTAGTGGATAGTCAGGGCTGACAAACCCTGATTTAGAGCAGCAAGCTCCGAAGAATTGTCATTGACAGTAAGACAGTAAGGAAAAATGATGATGTGGGCTCCTTGGTTGGATCCTAGAATAAAAGAGGGCATTAATAAAATCCACATGAAATCTATAATTTAGTCAACAGTGTGTACCATTAACATCTCAGTTTTGATAAATGGACCCTAGTTACGTAAGACATGAACAAAAGGGAAATTCTCTGTACTGTCTCTACAACTCTTCTGTGAATCTAAAATCCTTGCAGAATAATAAAGCACTATATATCTTGGATAATTATTCTGGTGATATTTTAATTCTTGCTCAATTTAAAAAAAAAACCTTTCAGAGGTCGAGATCAAATGGTGGGGTAGGATGTGGAGCTTGCTTTCCTCCACAAACACATCAAAAATACATCTACACTGGGACAGTTCTCACAGAAAACCACCAAAGGCTGATGTAAGATCTCTTATATAACCCAAAACCTCAAGAAAGCTCCCCACATAACCAGGTAGAATGAAAAAATTGAATTAGGATGGAACCTATGAGGAAGTTGTGAAAGAGGAGAGGCCCTCTTGCCCTGGGAATCCCCTTCACTGGCTGAGAGGCCTGCCAAGGCAGACAGGGTGCTGGAAGGGCCTGGAATTTGTTTGAGAGGAGTGTGTGGATGCGGGCTTGCTAGCAATCAGGGCAGAGAGAGCCTAGCCTGATGGCTACCATGTCACCACACCTGCCAGCCCCGAAGGCATGCCTGCTAGCACATGCAGTGGCTAGGTACTGAAACACAGGCTTCAGAGTATGGACGCTGGGAGAAGATTCAGTTCAGCTGCATGGAGAGAGCCTAAAGGGCCTAGAGTGTGGTCCAAGCCACCAGTGTTAACACACGCAAGATGGTGCGAGTCTACTATAGAAGCTCTGTTATCAGTGCATGCAAAAGGGGACCTGGGTCTGCCGTAAGATACTCACTGTCACGTGCTCACAGTGGGGGTGCAGCTCCAGCCACAGTAGGCTTTGTTAGGGTTCACACGTGGGAACTGGGACACTGGAGCTGAGTTTGGGGATATGTCCAGGAGCAATGGACTTTGTTGACCCACACTAGGGTGGTGGGTGGTGAGACAGAGTCTCATGTCCCCAGCAGAGGAATATACAAACACCTCCTTTCCCAGTGAGGGCTCTAGTCTACATATGCGGGCTTCTATTCCAACAACTGGGGACCAAACCCTGCCCCTGACAGGGCTACGACAGCTACAGAGCAAAAAGGGTTTGTCCAACAACCAGCGCAGGCTCCAATCACAACACAAAATACATCCCCGCCAAGGGGACGATGGCCAAAGACAAAGCGGGCATCCAGACCAAAGCAGCCCTGGCATCAAAGACCGTGAGCCCACACGGCCCGCACAAGGACACCCCTCCATACAAACACACGGCCTGCACAGGGACACACCTCCGTACAAACACTCGGCCTGCACAGGGACACGCCTCCGTACAAACACGCGGCCTGCACAGGGACATGCCTCCGTACAAACACGTGGCCTGCACAGGGACACCCCTACATACAAACAGCCTTCAAGACCCAGTAGATAATTTTCTCTCCTAAATACTTAAGTAAAAGCATTACTTAAGTAATACTTCAAAGTAATACTTCAGTAAAAGTCAGAGAAACTTAAGTAAAATGAAAATGCAGAGGAACTAGTACCGAAGAAAAGAACAAGAGAGATCTGAAAGAAAGTGAAAGAGACCTCTCCACTCTACCAGACCACAGCTTCAAAAAGCAGGCAATAAAAGTGCTAAAGGAATTTTAAAATATTATGAATAGAAATGCAGATCCTGTAATGAGCTACTAGAAACTACAAAGAGGAATCAATCAAAATTAGACAAAATTGTTGCTAAGGTAGAAATTAGTCTAGGTGCACTGAATAGCAGACTAATACAGAAGAACAAATAAATGATCTGGAAGACAGGATAATGGAAATAACCCAATCAGTACAGCAGTCAGAAAAACAAATGAAAAAGAAAATGAAAGCAATATGAGATCTATGGGATAATGTAAAGCAGACAAACTATGTATTATGGGGGTTCCAGAAAGAGAAAAGAAAAGGGGATCAAAACTGTATTTGAAGAAACTATGGCTAAAACTTTCCAAACCTAAAGAAGGTAATTGGGTACAGGAAACACTGAAGGTCCCAAATAAGATAAACCCAAACAGACCCACACCCAAACATATAATTAAATTGGAAAAATTAAAGAAAAAGAGAGGACTCTAAAGGCAGCAAGAGGAAAAATCAGAGTCATTTACAAAGGAACCCCAATAAGGCTATCAGCTAATTTCTGTACAGAAACTTTGCCAACCAGAAGAAAGTGGCATGATATATTTAAAGTCCTGAAAGGGAAGACTCTGCAACCTAGGTTACTCTACCCAGAAAGATTATTATTTATAGAAGGAGAAATGAATAAAAACAAAGCCATGCACCAATGCTAAATCTACTGTAAAATTAAATACTGAAAGATCTTTTCTAGATAGAAAAGAGCAGTAATCTATAGGAAAGGGATAAATATAATAGGAAAGGCAAATATATAAAAGGATTGATGATAACTTAAGCCAGCACATAGATTAAAAAACAATTCAATTTTTTGGAAAATGATTATAGTAATAGAATAATAGCAAAAGGACAAACATAAAGATGTAAAATAGGATATAAAATGTGGGGGGGAGAGTAAAAAAATGTAGATCTCTTAGAATGTGTTTGAACTGTAGGACTATCAGTTTATAGCAATGGTATAAGCTATATAATGGATCAGATATAAGCTATGTATTAACACTTGAAAATCAGGCTAACCATGAAATCAAAAAAATATAATAGATTCACAAAAACCAAAAAGAAAGGAACTTAAGCATACTACAGAAGAAAACTATAAAACCACAAAAGGAAAATCAAAAAGAAAGAAACAAAGAACTACAAAACCAACTGGAAAACAAGGTTTAAAATGGCAATAGATACATACCTGTCAATGTTTACTTTAAATATCAATGGACTAAATGTCCCAATCAAAAGACACAGAGTGGCAGATTGGATTAAAAAAAAAACCAAGAACCTATAATATGGTGCCTACAAGGTACCCACTTTAGGTTGAAAGACTGCAAGTGAAGGAATGGAAAATGATATTGCATGCAAATGGAAACGACATGAAGGTGGGGGTAGGCAATACTCATATCAGACAAAAGTTTTTGAAAAAAGTACCTAAAGAAATACAAAGACGGACACTATATAATGATAAATCATTACAAGAAGAGGACACTACTGCTGATGCTGCTAAGTCGCTTCAGTCATGTCTGACTCTGTACGACCCCATAGGCAGCAGCCCACCAGGCTCCGCCGTTCCTGGGATTCTCCAGGCAAGAACACTGGAGTGGGTTACCATTTCCTTCTCCAGTGCATGAAAGAGAAAAGTGAAAGTGAAATCGCTCAGTCGTATCCGACTCTCAGCGACCCCATGGACTGCAGCCTACCAGGCTCCTCCATCCATGGGTTTTCCAGGCAAGAGTACTAGAGTAGGGTGCCATTGCCTTCTCCAAGAGGACACTACACTTGTTAACATATATGCATTTGATATGGGAATACCTAAACATATAGAAAAATTTCTAACTGACATAAAGGGAAAAGTTGACAGGAATACAACAATAGAAGGAGACTTCAACACCCCCTGGCACCAAAGGACAGATCTTTCAGACAGAAAATCAATAAGTATGAGATCCTAAATGACACAATAGAACAGCTAGACACAATTGAGATCTATAGGACAATACATTAAAAAAAACCCACAATATATATAGTCTTTTCAAGCATGTATGGAACATTCTTTAGGACAGACACATACTCAAGGCTCAAAAATAAGCCTCAACAAATTTAAGGGAACAGAACTGTTTCAAGCCTCTTTTCTGACCACACTGGTATGAAACTATAAATAACCACAGAAAGAAAAATGGGAGGAAAAACACATGGCGACTTAACAATATGCTTCTAAAAAAAAAGGGGGATCAATGAAGAAATCAAAGAGTAAATTTAAAAATATCTAGAGACAAATGAAAACAGAAAGATGATCCAAAACATATCGAATGCAACAAAAGCAGTTCTAAGAGGGTTTATAGTTATAGTGGTCATAGAGGGTTTATAGTTTATAGTGATATAAGCTTACCTCAGGAAATGAGAAAAATCTCAATCTAACCTTACACCTGAAGGAGCTAGATAAAGAAGAACAAGCAAAACCCGAAGTTAGTAGAAGGAAAGGAATCATAAAGATCAGAGCCCCAGTACTCCTCCTGGGAGGGGTCTTGGAGGGGCCATACTCCTCTCTTCAGGATCACAGACTTCTGGCAATGAAAAGATGTTACACAAAGTTCATATTCTCCAGAGAATTTGCCCCTCAAGGTTCACAGGATCCATTTCTCAGAGTAAGGACTGTCCATGAAGCTTGCAGGCTATTCCAGAATGTTACAGTAGAAGAGGAAAAGTCCTTTCCATGGGAAGAGAAAACCCCAGGCCTTTCAGCTTGGGGAATCTGAGCGCTCTTGGTCTGATGTGCCCTTTGCAGTGGTTGGGGAACAAAGGCCAGAGAGATGGGGGAAGAAGGGCCCCACCTGCTGGGAGTGAGTGCAGGGCAGCGCTGGCCTCCAGGTCCAGTTTCCTGATCTGCAAATTTAGGGCTCTTCCTCTTACTTCACCTTTGTTCCTGTGCTTGGCGAGAAGATCGTCTGTGTAAAGGGGACTTGTCTCTGAGTTAAGGAGAGCCCAGGACTTAAATTACGGTTTCTTGTACTCCCTCTGTTTCTGTCGAGGCAAATTTCTCATTACTTATAAGAGAGGGGCTCTGTGAGATGGTGTCAATATGCCAGCTGCTAACACTTCACAGAACGTTAATCGCTGAATTTAGAGATTCTGGACCTCCTTGCACCCGAGTCCTGGATTTGTCTCTGCTGGCACTCTTGGCTGATAAGTGTTTTGCTCCGGTTCTTCTGGAGAGCTGAGGTCTCTCTCAGCTGATGCAGGTTTTCAGCTGAGATGACTGGGCCGTGTTGCCGTAATATTTCCCCAGAAGAGGTGTTATGCCTTCCCCTGGCTTAACAGACCACTGAAGGGCCTTAGGACCAGTCTGCCCAACCCGGAACATCTTATTTAGGGTTGGTCTGCGTAAAAATGGCCGTAGGGAGAAGCAATTGCTTCTAAAATCATTGTCAGTAAAGTGCCTCTGATTTATCTTGCTTGAGGAAAGAAAGAAATGATCCTGACCTGTGGCTTTGATTGGGATGCTGTGGGGAGATGGGAACGTGGTTCTCAGGCTGTCTGTGCAGTAGAATCACCTGGTGCCCCTCCATCCCCATTGGGATCTGACTGATTTGAGAGCCTTGACATGGTTATTTGTAAAAGTGCCACAGATGGCTTTAATAAGCAGCTAGGATTGGGGATTCCTGAGCGGAGGGAAAGTGAGAAAGAACATTGAGGTCAGTCGACGGGATTGGTTATGTTTGCCAAGTCAAGAAGTTTTCTAGGGAAGAGTGTGACTTGTCCATGGTTTTGTACATGGTTGGCAAATTAAAGACAAGTTTCAGCTGAGCAAAGATCCAGGGACCACATAGTCTGTGCTTGCGTGGATGGAAGCCACTCATCCAGCTGTCACGGGGAGCAGGACAGGGGAAGGGCCAGTTCCCAGCCCCCGGCTCCTGTGAGAGAAGATGGGTGAGGCAGGACCCGGCTCCCACCACAGGCTCCTCCCACCATGTCCTCCTATACACGGCTGTAAACCAAGTGTGGAGTGACTGTCTCCTTTGGACAGCCTCTTCTTTGAAAAGCAGGATAGTATAAGTTGATCACATAAATCCTGGAAGCAAACTTCCTGGGTTAACTGAAGCATCAATGCTTCCCAGCTGTGTGACGCAGAGCACATTATATAACTTCTCTGTGCTTCAGTTTCCTCATCTGTAAAGTGAGGACAGCAAGAACACACACTCCACAGGATTGGAGGGTTAAATGAGTCAGTGCATACATACGAAGTGCTTAGCACAGGGCCTGGCCCCTCAAACAGATTAATTGAACGTTAGCTTTTGTTGTGAGGCCTGCAGGATCAGCACTCCTGGTTGGAAAGGAGGGAAGTCTCTCTGAAAAGCAATCTGTTCTGTGGTGCATACGCAGTCTTTGATTCCAGAGCAGTACACCTACCACCTCTATGGCCTCTTTTGTATCCCGAACCCCCTGATCTCAGATGTACCTGTGTAACTGAGCAGGACCCTATGTGGCCTTTCCAGGACAGAGCCCCTCGCCCCATGTCCTCCAGCTGCCTCCTGTTTGTAGGAAAACTTTAGCCTCCTAGGCCTTCTCTGAGTTCCAAAGAACAAATTTAACCAGAGAAATGAGACAGTGGAGAAACAAAGGAAAACAGTCAAGCAAGACAAAGTAATAATAGTTTAGCCTTTAAACAAAGTCAGAGACATTTAGTTTCCCTCAAGGGCAATAGATAATTTCCTGAGCCTCAGATAATACACTGAGATAGTATCCTTTGAGCTGTTTGGCAGATACTGAAAATCTACCAGGTGGAAGAAGTTAACTGCATGCTGCCCACGAGCACCCAGCTTCTAGACTCATTGGAACCAGAAGGTTCATGACATTGACTCCCAATTACATCACCACCAACGAATCAGAAAGATATCAATGAGCTGATCTTACACCCCTCAATCATCCCTCCCTCACTCAGTCTTTAAAAACTTTTCCTTGAAAGACATCGGGGAGTCTGGGTCTTTTGAGCACTGGCTGCTCAGATTTCCTGCTTGATACCCTGTAATAAACACTTCTCTTTCCTTTACCAATGCCTGTTGTCAATAGATCGGGTTTTTGCATGCAGGCAAGTGGACCCAAGTTTGGTTTGGTAACACCTAGCCTTAGCTCCATCTACAGCCTGCAGCCACTCTACCTGTGCTCAGCTGTCACCTAGACCTGGGTCCCATCTGAGCCAGGTTCTTATCTGAGCCTGGTCCTGTTGTGCCCACAGACTTACCTCTCACCACCTTGAGCTTGTGTCTGGGAAGCACGCTTTTCTTAATAATCAAGGGCAGGTATGTGGTGGTGAACTGACTTCATTCAGCAGAAAGGAATCACGGCTTCCTATGCCTGAAGAGGGCGGGGCATGGATGAGCTGGGACGGTAGTGTATTTACCCAATTAAGGGAACTGCGGTGAGCAATTTGCTGCCATGGGTGAGAGTTGACCTCTGAAAATCACCAGTGAAAACCAAAAAAGCCCCGGGGGAGGGGCTCTTAGGAGAAACCGAACCTGCAGATGCCTGGACCTGTGAATTCCAGCCTCCAGAAGCGTAAGAAAGTAAATTTCTGTTGCTTAAGCTGTGCACTCTGGGGTGTTTTGTCATAGCAGCCCTGGCAAGCTAATATGCCTCTCCAGCTGGGCACTTTCTAAGGCTGATGCTGCTGAATATCCTGCTTTGCACCCTCACTAAGCATTATTTACCATTTCTCTGGTCCTTGGGGAAGCCCTGAAAGGGAGAGCCTTGGAGGGGGGTTTCTGGGTTCTGGGGTGTAAGGCCAGCCATCTCCCGCACAGGCAGGAGCTCTGCTGAGCTGATGCCTCAGGTGAAGCAGCGTGTAGTTCACAGTCAAGGGTGGGCAGAGAGGGTACTCTGTCAGCCTGCCCAGGCAAGGCCTGCTTTCCACACCATGAGTGAGAGATCAGGGCAACTTCTGAAATGCTGTGCTACTGACAGGCTTCACCACATAGTGAGTTCAAGTCAGTTCAGCGGTGTGCATCCCAGCCTAAACTCCTGTGTACCTGTGTCAGGGCCTCTTTAGTCGCAAGGGACAGAAAATCAAACTAATATAAACGAATAGGAAGGGAATTTATCAATTCACATAACTAGAAAGTTCTAAACGGTGCACATGGCTTAAGGATTCAAGTGACAATACCAGTCACCTGGCTCCATTCCCTTTCCTCATAGCCTGCTTTCCTTGTTTTTGGCCTCGTTCTCAGACACTTTCCCTACTTTAGAGTAAAGTGGTTCCCTAGCAGAACTTTTATCTGAAGGAACCCAGTGAGATTTGGCCAAGACTCTGATGGGCTCTTCTTGGGTAATGTGCCCATTTCTGGACTAATCGCTATTATCCAAAATGGAGGTATTGTGATTGGCCAGACCTGCATCCTGTGCACAGCCTTTTACAGAGAGAAGTTATTCTCATGGAATGGGCTCCCACGTTTAAGGAAGGGTTCTGTTAGCAGAAGAAAAGAGAAAGAGAAACGACTCAGGGCTAATGAAAGTTACATTTGGCACAGTCCACTCCACAGATAAACAGAACAGGGTTGTTGCTACTCCCAGACCCCACCTTACGTTTTCCCATCACCTTGACTCCCGCCTTCCTCCAGCCTGTGCTAAAGCAAAAATCAACATAAAATATGTCTATTCACCCTACAGCATCAGAACGGACATCATCAAAAAGTCTACAAACAATAAATGCTGGAGAGAGTGTGGAGAAAAGGGAACCTTCTTGCACTGTTGGTGGGAATGTAAATTGATACAGCCAGTATGGAGAACAGTATGGAGATTCCTTAAAAAGCTAGAAATAAAACCACCATATAGCCCAGCAATCCCACGACTGGGCACACACCCTGAGAAAACCATAACTGAAAAAGACACATGTATCCCAGTGTTCATCATAGCACTATGTACAATAACTAGGACATGGGAGCAATCTAGATGTCCATTGACAGATATATGGATAAAGAAGGTGTGGTACATATATACAATGGAATATTGCTCAGCCATAAAAAGGAACACATTTGAGTCAGTTTGAGTGAAATGTATGAACCTAGAGCCTGTTATACAGAGTGAAGTAAAGAGAAACACAAATATCATACATTAATGCATGTATATGGAATCTAGAAAGATGGTGCTGATGAATGAATACAGATGCAGACACAGAAAGCAGACTTTGGACACAGTGGGGGAAGGCGAGCATGGGATGAACTGAGAGAATAGCACTGAGACATATACGTTACCATGTATGAAATAGATAGGGGCTTCCCAGGGAGTGTAGTGGTAAAGAAACCACCTGCCAGGACAGGAGACACAAGGGGCTCAGGTTCGATCCCTGGATCAGGAGGGTCCCTTCGAGTAGTAAATGGCAACCTACTCCAATATTCTGACCTGAAAATTCCCACAGTAGGTGGGCTACTATCCATGGGTTGCAGAAGAATCAGACACGACTGTGCACACACACACACATGTAAAATAGGTAGCTGATGGGAAGCTGCTACACAACACAGGGAGCTCAACATGATACTTTGTGATAACCTAGAGGGGTGGGATGGAGTGCGCATGGGGGGTATGTTCAAGAGAGAGGGGACATATGTGTACTTTGGCTGATTCATGTTGTACTACAGAAGTCAACAAAATATTGTAAAGCAATTATCCTAAGATTAAAAATAAACTTAAAAAATATGATGGCTATGATCAAACCTTACTGCCACCCGAGCTCAGTAAATTCTAGGAAGTAGGACACTATAGACTTTCTTTGATCTCAATGAAATACAAATAAAAATGGATAAAGCTAGAAGTAAACATCCCTATTATTTAAAAATTTAAATACAAACAGAACCACATTTTGTTCTTCTTATTTCTGGTCCAGTATGTAAGAAGTTTGAAAGTCGCTGCTCAATCCTGCTGCTGCCAAGTCACTTCAGTCGTGTCCAACTCTGTGTGACCCCATAGACGGCAGCCCACCAGGCTCCCCTGTCCCTAGGATTCTCCAGCCAAGCAAAAAGTTAAACAGTCTGAAAAAAGAGCTCTTCTTAGATTTATCAGAGAAAGGGGCTTGCAGGGCAAACCACAGCCCCATATTGAAGAGACAGAGAATCACAAGCTACTGGAGCAAAACCCTCTGGTGGAATGTGTACCAAGTTAGAAAAACCTGGACTGTAATCAATGATTGCTGAAGTTTTAATGTGGACAACTCCGTAAGTTAGAAAGATACAAGAAAATGAGAAGGCAAGCCATAGACTTGGAGAAAATAGCTGCAAAAACCATATCTCATCAAGGATTGCTATCCAAAGTATGCAAAGAAATCTCATAACTCAACAATAAGGAAACAAACAACTTGATGAAAAAAGAGCAAAAGATCTAAACAGGCAATTCACCAGAAAAGATTTACAGATGGTAAATAAGCACATGAAAAGATGCTGCATATCATATGCCATTAGGGAAAAGCAGATTGAAACAACGAGATACCACTACGTACCAAAGAGAATGGCCAAACTCCAGACCCAGATAACACCACACAGCTGGTAAGGATGTGGAGTAACAGGAACAGTCATTCACTGCTCGTGGGAATGTAAAATGGTACAGCCACTTTGGAAGATAGTTTGGGGGGTTTCTGGCAAAATTAACACACTCTTAGAGCATCCTTGGTATTTACCCATATAAACTGGAAGCAGATGTGCACTATTAAGGACTGAACACTGTTGTCCACTCAGAATTCATGTCAGTTCAGTCAGTACAGTTGCTCAGTCGTGTCCAGCTCTTTGCGACCCCATGAATCCCAGCACGCCAGGCCTCCCTGTTCATCACCATCTCTCAGAGTTCACTCAGACTCACATCCATCGAGTCCATGATGCCATCCAGCCATCTCATCCTCTGTCATCCCCTTCTCCTCCTGCCCCCAATCCCTCCCAGCATCAGAGTCTTTTCCAATGAGTCAACTCTTTGCATGAGGTGGGCAAAGTAGTGGAGTTTCAGCTATACCATCATTCCTTCCAAAGAAATCCCAAGGCTGATCTCCTTCAGAATGGACTGGTTG
>SJYC01035533.1:0-13367 GCA_006408675.1 Madoqua kirkii
GGATTTGATTTAGGTCATATCTGAATGGTCTAGCTGTTTTCCCTACTTTCTTCAATTTAAGTCTGAATTTGGTAATAAGGAGTTCATGATCTGAGCCACAGTCAGCTCCTGGTCTTGTTTTTGTTGATTGTATAGAGCTTCTCCATCTTTTGCTGCAGCGAATATAATCAATCTGATTTTGGTGTTGACCATCTGGTGATGTCCATGTGTAGAGTCTCCTCTTGTGTTGTTGGAAGAGGGTGTTTGCCATGACCAGTGCATTTTCTTGGCAAAATTCTATTAGTCTTTGCCCTGCTTCATTCCACATTCCAAGGCCAAATTTGCCTGTTACTCCAGGTGTTTCTTGACTTCCTACTTTAGCATTCCAGTCCCCTGTAATAAAAAGGACATCTTTTTTGGATGTTAGTTCTAAAAGATCTTGTAGGTCTTCATAAAACCGTTCAACTTCAGCTTCTTCAGCATTACTGGTTGGGGCATAGACTTGGATAACTGTGATATTGAATATTGAAGCCCTAATCCCCATGTGACAATATTTTGAGGTGAGACCTTTAAGAGGTAATTAGTTTTTGATGTGGTCATAATGGTGGGGTTCTTATAATGGGATTAGTGCCTTTATAAGAGGGATCACCCTTACTTATAGTGAGGATTCAGCAAGAATGCAGCTGTCTACGAGCCAGGAAGATGGTTCTTACCAGAACCTGATTATACTAGCACTCTGATATTTGATTGATTTCCAGCCTCTGGAACTGTGAGAAGTAAACATCTGTTGTTTAAGCCACCCAGTTTATGGTATTTTGTTACAGCAGCCCTAGCTGACTAAGACATCCACATGAAAATCTGCAAACAAATGCTTAAAGCAGCTTAATCATAACTGCTAAAACTTGGAAGCAACCAAGATGCCTGTCAGTAGGTGAATGGATAAACAAACTGTGGTGCATCCATACATATAATATTATTCAGTGCTAAAAAAATGGGGTACCACTAAAAGACACGGACAAATCTTAAATGCAACCCACCAAGTGAACCCTATAACCAAATGAATCTCACCATATGACATTCTGGAAAGAGCGGAACTGTGGAGTTAGTAAAGAGATTAACAGTTGATTAGGTTGGCTAATAGTTCATCTTTTTTACCCAAAGAAGCAGTCTCAGATTTATTAATTTTATCATTTTTTTACTCTAAAGATTCAAGAATCTCTAATTTATTTATTTATTAACTCATTCCTTGATAAGAGACTAACAGATACATTTTCAGATACAGAGCAAACTAAGAGTTGTACAATGTTACTTTGCTCTACTCTTTTTAAATCATTTTGAAAATCTGGATGAAACAGATTATTTTATAAGGGATATAAATTCCACAAACTTATCACCAGATAGACAGAATATGTAAGCAGAGCAATAAAAAACAGAAAATATTGTCACGTAGCTACCAAAAATATCAGGAGATGCCGACGACTTCACGGGAGAATTCCAGGAGAATCTAAAAGGATAGATAATAATAATGCCAGTTGTTATTCCAGAGCACAGGAAGTCTTCTTATAACACAGAACACTGATAACATAACACAACACCCCCCCCCAAAAAAACACACAAAAAAAGAAAACTGCAAGCCAATTTCACTTTTGATTATCAATGCAAAGAAATCCCAAAAGAAATATTAGGCAAAAGGACACACCAGCAAACTAAAGGCACTTCAAATAGGTGATAACATATGGATTATTTAATAAATAGAATTGATATAATTGTTAGCTGTCTGGAAAAAATTAAACTAGATCTGTACGTTATATTTCACATCAAAATAAATTCCAAACAGATGAAATATTTAAATGCAAAGTGTTGCAGGAGATCAGGAAAGGTTATTTTTTTAATTTTTCAGGGTACGGAAGTTCTTTCTCTGTATAACTGCAAAACCAGAATCCATAACAAACATAAATTTATGTAATTTTTTAAAAAAAGCTCAGTATGAAAACAAATATAATAATGTCTGGATATATTGGGAAAATTACAAGTTATATCATAAATAACAGCCTCTTAATAGTTAAGAATCCCCACAAAGCTATAAGAAAAACACTTTCAGCCCCAAAGAAAAGTAGGCAAAGCCTATAAATAAACAGTTCATAGAAGAGAAAAAATACAAATAGTTTTTAAACAAATGAAAAGATGTTTAATTTCACTTATAAAAATGAAGTGCAAATTAAACTATAATGAGCTACAATCATTGCCTGTCAGACTGGAAAGATAAGAAAACTGGATAATGTGGTGAGGCAGAGAGGATGAGAAGCAACAGGCTCTGCCACACTCTTCCTAGTGGGGATGTAAACGGGTATAACTTTTTTGAACAACATTAAGTGTCTCTTACAGAAAATCACACAACCCTGATCCAGCAAATGTACCTTAATGAACTTATGTTACAGATACACCTGCACATGTATACAGGTTACAAGATAACCCATGTTTAAGAGCATTGATTACAACATATTGCCAATGTAAATGATTGTAAATGACCTTAACTCTTAATTGTGGAACATCCGCATAAGGAAATTTGTCAGCTGGTAAAAAGGCACAAAGTAAGCATATATGGAAACTTCACATACTTTTCAATCTTTCTGTAAATTCGTAACTCTTCTAAGTGAATAACATTACAAAGAAAACCCTACAACCTGTAGACCACCCAAGCCAGGGGCTGTGCTATTAAGGAAGTAAAAGAACTATTACCTACTTTAAGGAACTTGAAATGTATGTGAATAAAGCCTAACATAATTCAAAAGACTGATGAATAAGTAGTGCAGTTCTTTATAAGAAAGATAGACACGAGGCAGCTTTACATATCTGATATAGAATAATTTCCAGTAAAGGAAGTGGAGAAAGCTACATTCATAACAATGTGTATAGTATGCTATACTGCTACCTTATTTGTTAAAGACATGAAAAACATACATTTGCTTATAAATGAATAGAACATCTCTAAAATGGTACCTAAAGGCTGTTAGGGTTGACTGCCTCTGAGGAGGGAAAGTAGTTCATAGGATACAATGACTATTTTGCCTTACTCCAAATTTTTCTATGTTTTATATTTTATAACCTGTCATGAATTAATTACTTGGATTTTAAAAAATTAAATAATGCATTCCATGGAGGAAAGAGCTTAGTTTCAACTGGGTTATCCAGGGAATGCTTCCTGAGGGAAGAGGCATCCCCTGGTCTTAAAGGGTGCTGCTGATGGGACAGAACGTCCTGGGCAAGGGGACTGCACAAGCAAAGACAAGGAGGTGGGAGCAGGAGGAGGAACTGGAGAGAGTCACACAATAGTTTTACTGAAACATAGTCTTCAGTAACGGAGAAGGTGATGGCACCCCACTCCAGTACTCTTGACTGGAAAATCCCATGGACAGAGGAGCCTGGTAGGCTACAGTCCATGGGGCTGCGAAGAGTCAGACACAACTGAAGCGACTTAGCAGCAGTCTTTAGTAAAGTGACAGTTACGGAGATATTTCATTAAGGGTATGTTATATATAGTATAATAAAGAACAGTGAGTAAAAATCAGGTCAAATGCTATACCATTTACCAGCTCTGTGACCTCAAGAGTTATTTACCTTATGTAAACTGGACATAAAGATAGTACCTCCTAGGGTTTTATGACCCTAGGGAGGACAGGCAAGGTAGGTAGAGGGCTCAGGCCAGGCTTGGCAGCAGGAAGTGCACAATAAGTCTCAGCTCCCGTATGATTAGGGGGCTCCTAATGCCAAATTTATTCTGTGGGCAATAGGAAAGAGGCCAGTGCAGGTTTTGGCCGGTGGAGTGACATTAACAGAGTTGAAATTTCGGAAAGGTCACCTGGTCACTTGTGCAGGGTGAGTTGCAAGGGAATCAAAGAGGCCAGTGAAGAGACTGCTGATGTTGTCCTGGTGAGAGGGGAGAAAGGGCTGAGCCAGGGAGGTGCAATGATTAGGGAAGGATGGGCTTGGGAACAGCAGAATATGAAGAGAGAAGGGGGTGCATTGAAGAAGATTTAGGGTTTCAAATTTAAGTAACTCAGAGGTCGGTGGCACCTCTAAAGAAACAGAGATCCTGAAGAAATGAGCAGGACTGATAGGAAAAATGACTTTTTGGATGTATTTCAGTATGTGAAGGAATCCAGGTGGAAATAATCAGTATGAAGTTGGAGAAGTGGGAAACTAGGAAAACGCTGAGACAAGAGGTAATACTGGGAATAATAGTACATAGGATGTTTAGTTGCAAGAGAGAAAGAAGTCCATCTTGAATTAGTTTAGGCCCAAAGTCCATCTATGTGTGGATGTGGGAAATCTAAGGAAGGCAAGCTTGGCTGGATCCAGGAGCTCAAACTGTCCTCAGTCCTTGGGCACTTAGCTCTCTACCCTCATATGCTCGACTTTATTTTCTTACAACTTCTTTGCATGTGGCACCAAGATAACCACTGGAAAACCCTATCAACTTCAACAGATAGGTTTCTCTTCTTTAATTATGATTTTGCTGAAAAGTTCTAGAGGAGGCTAAATTTGGCTTGAATTAGATCACTTCTAGAGAAAAGGCAAAAAAAAAATCAGCAAAGAGTGGTGTCAAGGGAACTGTTAAGGAGGAGTAATCATTGATGTCAAATATTGAGAGAAAAACTTGTAAACAACGAATAAACTTTATTTAATATATGTATATTGAACAGAAAATATTTCTCCAAGGGAAAACATTATGAAACATACACACATTAATCAATGTGAATGTATTAGCTAGCTAGCTATTGCTGTGTAAGATATTAGCCCCAAGATTTTGGGGTTTAAACAACAATATTTATGGAGGTCAGTCAAAATGGTGGAGTATAAAGACCCTGAGCTCACCTCTTCTCATAAGCTGACAAAAAGTCACAGTTATCTACAGAACAACGATTGATGTAAAAGACCAAAACCTGCCAGGTAAAGTCTTCTACAACTAAAGACATAAAGAAGGAACCACAGTGAGACAGGATGGGTGGACTTATGATATAATCATGCCCAATACACACAACATACTGGAAAATATATTGCGCAGGTTCTCCCACAGAAGGGAGAGGTCTGAACTTTGTATTGGGCTCCCCAGCCTCCAGATGACCCTCCAAGGCTTTTGGCTTTGAAGGCCAGCAGGGCTTAATTTCAGAAGCACCACAGAACTGAGGGAAATAGAGACTTCATTCTTAAAGGATACACACACAAATCTCACATGTTCCAGGATCCAGGACAAAAGTTATAATCTGATAGGTGCCTGGGCCAGACCTACCTGCCTGGCTGGTCTTGGAGTCTCCTGGAGAGGTGTGTGTGTGTGTGTGTGTGTGTGTGTGTGTGTGTGTGGCTGTGGCTTACCCTAAGAACACAGGCATTGGCAGCAGCCATATCTGGGGGCTCCTTCTACCGTGTGTTCACTGCTACTAGTGGCTGCCATCTTCGGATCTAGCTCATTAGTGTCAAGACTTGGCTTTTCCCAACAGCCTATAGGTACTACTGTAGGACACAACAGGCTAAACAACTAACTAGGTGGGGATACAGCCCCACCTATCAGTGGACAGGATGTCTAAAATCTTCCTGAGTCCACGGCTACCTGTAGACACATCTCTAGACACAAGCAGAGGGCCAAGACCCAGCTCCGTGCAGAAGTGGACAACCACTGGCCTTGTCCTCCAGGAAGCCTGTACTAGCATCTAGGCCAGCCTCACCCACCAGGAGGCAGACACCAGAGGCAAAAACCTCACAATCTCATAACCTGTGGGCTGATCTCATACACAGCAGGCTAACCCTACCCTGGAACCAGCTGGTAAACTCTCCAGAATGCCAACATAGAGGAAACATCATAAAGGCTGTATATGACAAACCCACTGCTAACATCATACTCAGTGGTGAGATGCTAAAAGTGTTTTCTTTAGGATTGTGAAAAACACAAGGATGCCCACTCTCGACACTTTTATTCAACACTGTTTTGGAAATACTAGCCATAGCAATTTGATAAGAAAAAATAAAAGGAACCCAAATTGAAAAGTAAGAAGTAAAACTGTCACTGCTTACAGGTGACATGACCCTATACATAGCAAATCCTGAAGACTCTACCAGAATACTAGCACTCTTCAATAAATTTGCAGGACACAAAATTAATATACAGAAACCTTTTGTATTTCTTTATACTAACAACATGATAGCTGAAAGAGAAATTAAGGAAACAATTCCACTTATTGTTGTATCACAAAGAATAAAATATCTAGGAGTAAACCCACCTAAGGAGACAAAGACCTCTACTCAGTCAACTATAAGACACTGATGAGAGAAATTAAAGCCAACACAAATAGATGGAATGGTGCACTATGTTCTTGGATTGAAAGAATTAATATTGTTAAAAAGACCATACTATCCAAGAGGTATAGAGAACAAACTCGTAGTTACCAGTTGGGAGAAGGAAGTGGGAAGGGATAATATAGGTGTAGGGAAAGAAGAGGTACAAACTATTATGTATAAAATAAGCTACTAGGGTATATTGCAGGGCTCCCCTTGTAGCTTGGTCAGTAAAGAATCTGCCTGAAATGCAGGAGACCCAAGTTCAATTCCTGCCTGCAATGCAGGAGACCTGAGTTCAAGTCCTGCCTCGGGAAGATCCCTTGGAGAAGGAAATGGCAACCCACTCCAGTATTCTTGCTTGTAGAATCCCATGGACAGAGGAGCCTGGAAAGGTCCCAGTCCGTGGGGTCACAAGAGTTAGACATGACTTAGTGACTAAACCACCACAGGGTATATTGCACAACACAGAATATAGCCAATATTTTATAACTTTAAAAAAGTGTAATCTTTAAAAATTGTGAATCACTATATTGTACATCTATAACTTACATAATATTGTACAGCAACTATACCTCAGTATAAATATCAACCATGTTAAGAAACCCCAGTGTTTATTATCAGTTTCTGTGGACCAGTAATCTGGGTACAGCTTAGCCAAGCCCTTTGTCTCAGAGCCACCTATGAGGCTGCAATCAAGACGTTGGCTGAAGGTGTGGTCTCATATGAAGGCTCAGCTTGGGAAGGATCCACTTATGAACTTGTTCACGTGGCAACTGGCATATTCAGTTCCTCACTGGCGGTTGGGTAGAGGCTACCCTTAGTTTTTTTCCATGTGGGCCTTATAACGTGTCATTTGAGTTTCATAAAACAAAGCAAATGAGAGAGAAAGAATAAAAGTCACAATCTTAACTTGAAACTGACATCTATCACTTTTTCTGCTCATCAGAAGGAAGTCACTAGGTACAGACTATACCAGCAGCCCCTAACATTTTTAGCACCAGGGACCGATTTCATGGAAAACAATTTTTCCACAGGCTGGTGGTAGGGGGAATAATTTTGGGGTGATTCAAGTGTATTATTCAAGCATATTACCTTTACTGTGCACTTTATTTCTAATCTAATGCCACTGCTAATCTGACAGGAGGTCCATAGCCTGGAGGTTGGAGACCCCTGGTCTACACTATAGAAGAGGGTATTTCTTAAGAGCATGAACACCAGGCAACAGGGATCATTGGGAGTCTTGTCAGAAGCTGCTTACCCACTTATTCAATAGGAAATACACAATACATTTGAAAAGGTAGAAACCTTGGAGGCCACATTTTCTAGTAACAAAACAATATGGATAGAAAATAATTATTTATAAAGTGAAACTATAAAAATAAGAAATGATATATTAAACCCAAGGGATATAACCAAAACTATACTTGGAGAAAATTCTATAGCATTGATTGGTAATGATATTTAACAAAAAAATAATAAAAAAATAAATAGATTCTACCTTCAAGTATGGAAGCTAATCTTCTTGTACTCTCCAACAAACAAGACTTAAGGAAAGCCACAAGAACAAATTCAGAAATCAACAAACTGGAAAATAATAAAAAGCAATAAACAATTCAAGTGCTCTTTTGAAAAAAATAAAACCAATAAAATTGGCAAATCTAATAGAGTTAACCAAGAAAATAAGGGAAGACATATTGAACATTAGATTTGAGAAGGGAATGTAACCACAGGAACAAAGGACATTATTTTCAAATGAAAGAGAACATTGTGCACTCTATTTGCTGATAGATTTTAAAGTCTTTCAAAAATAAACAGTGAGTGATTACAGAAAAAGAATCAGAAGAGTCAATAGATTTCAAAGAACAGAAATCTATTTCAAACAGAAATATATTTGAATTCTGTCATAACTTTAAAGCCCAATTCACATGCCATTTATCCCAGACTTTAGAAAAATATCCCATTTAAATCTACAAAGATAGCAACATCCTGATACCCAAATCTTAATCATCATCTCTTCTTCTTAGACAAAGCAGTCTCCTCAGAACTTTGGTTTCCTATCCCACTTGTTCTCTGAAGACAGTGACTTTTCCCCAGCCTGTGCTGTAAAGGAGGAAGGATACTGCAGACTTAACAGCTACAGAATCTCTCATTTCTTAGGAATCTCCTTTGTCTGTCCTGGGGCTCAGGCAGGAGAATCTGGAAGGTGCAGATGAGAGCTGAGGATTTCTGAGGATGCCTGGAGCATCTTCTCTAACAGAACTGTGATTGACCTTAGCTTAGCTGGGCCCTGTGGGACCCTCTAACTCTGCTACAGGGCTAGGAATTACAGATAGAATCTCCACTCTGGTAAGAAAAGGCTTTCTAATGTTTTTACCCCCTCCTCCCAATGCTTTAAAAAATAAATTTGAGATCGCACAAGAAAAGGTATCTTTCAAATAGGTTGGAGGGATAAGTAGAGAAAACAGACTGAAGAAAACAGGAAGCAAATAAGCTAAAATAATAAGTATTAATATTAGTATTAATATTTTCTTCATGTTTATTGAGATTTAACTGAAAAATAACACTGCATAAATATAAGGTGTACGTCATGTTGCTTTGATACACACACACTGCAAAATGGTTACTACCATAGCTTTAGCTAACAACCCAATCATGTCACGTAGTTACCATTGCTTTCTTACGGTGAGGACATTTAAAATCTACAGTTAGTAGCTCTCAAGTATATAATACAATACTGTTAACCATAATCACTATGCTGTCCATTAGATAACAAAACTTATAACTGCAAATTTGTACTCTTTGACCCCCATCTCCCATTTCCCCCACCCCTCAGCCTCTGGTAAGTACTCTGTCTCTGCGTTTGGTTTTCTTTAGATTCCACATGTATGTGATATGATTTCTTCGGAAGGAATGATGCTATAGCTGAAACTCCAGTACTGTGGCCCCTTCATGCAAAGAGTTGACTCATTGGAAAAGACTCTGATGCTGGGAGGGATTGGGGGCAGGAGGAGAAGGGGACTGCAGAGGATGAGATGGCTGGATGACATCACTGACTCAGTGGACGTGAGTCTGAGTGAACCCCAGGAGAGGGTGATGGACAGGGAGGCCTGGCATGCTGCGATTCATGGGGTCGCAGAGTCGGACACAATTGAGCAACTGAACTGAACTGAACATATATTATCTATCTGGCTTATTTCACTTAGCATAATTCCCTCAAGTTTCACCCACGTTGTCACAAATGGCAGGATTTCTTCCTTTCCCATGGCTGACTAATATTCCACTGTTTATGTATATACCACATCTCTTTTAGCCATTTAGCTGCTGTTGGACACAGGCTATTTCCATGTCTTGGCTCTTTGAATAATCCTGCAATGAACATGGGAGTGCAGATATCTCTTTGAGAACCTGTTTCCATTTTCTTTGGATATATATGCAGAAGTGGGGTTGCTGGATCAAATAGCAGTTCTATTTTTAATCTTTTGAGGAACCTCCATACTGGTTTCCATACAGGCCATACCAATTTACATTCCCACTGCTGCTGCTAAGTCTCTCCAGTCATGTCCAACTCTGCGACCCCATAGACGGCAGCCCACCAGGCTCCCCTGTCCCTGGGATTCTCCAGGCAAGAACACTGGAGTGGGTTGCCATTCCCACTAAGAGTGCACAAAAGTTCTCTTTTCTCCACATCCTTGCCAACACTTGTTACCTCTTGCCTTTTTGATGATGGTAATTTTAACAGGAGTGAGATGATATCTCGTGGTTTTGATTTACATTTTTCTGATTATTAGTAACATTGAGCACCTTTTCATATATCTATTGGCCATTTGTATGTCTTCTTCAGAAAAATGTATATTCAGCTCCTCTGTCCATTTTTAATTGGGTTGTTTATTTCCTAATTAAGTTATATGAACTCTTTATATAATTTAGATATAGATATATGATTTATAAATATTTTCTCCTACTCTGGAGATAGCCTTTTCATTTATTTGATTGTTTCTTTCATTGTGCAGAGGCTTTTTAGCTTGATGTAGTCTTATTTATTTTTGTTATTTTTGCTTGTGCTTTTGGTGTCATACTAAAAAAATCACGGCTGAGACCAATGTCAAGGAAATGTCCCCCCGTGTTTCCTTCTAGGAATTTTCACGGGTCAGCTCCTGAACTCCCCTCTTACCATGGACACACGAAATCTACAGCTACACATAAAACAACTCTTAAATCCAGAAGCTATCTGAGCAACTCCTATACATTTTGACACACTAAGACATACCCTCATCAAAGCAGGTAGGAAAGGCTAAGACACACTCTCACCATAAACCCCACCCTGACACAGAAAGAGGAAGGTTTACCTTGGATCAAGAAGATCGATACTTCTTCCTTGAGCACCAAGGGAAGGAAATGATGAGCAATGAGAGAGTCAGAAGGAGGCTAATAGCTTTTGTCTAGTCGTCTTGACTTCCTCGTGTAGAAATAAGGATGCCTAATGAGTGGTGGAAAGGTATGATGGGACAGGATTTGAGACCAAGGGGAAAGGTTCAGGGAACTCCCAAGAGATGACTCATTGGTGGCTAGGAAATGGATGTGCCTGCTGCAACAGCTTAGCATGAATTTGTAGAAACCTGTGACTTTTTTTAAAAACCTGTGACCTTCCCTGGGAAATCTCTGTGTCCTCGTTGTGGGGAAAGGATAGTCCTATCAGCCTTCACTGGGGAAAGGCAAACTCCCCACTACTGAAACTACTGACGCAGAGCTTGCATAAGCCTATCCCTGGACCGGATGGGCCAAATAACCTTCCCATTCTCTGTCAACCTTGCGATTTTATGATTCTATAATTCTAGGTATTGCAAGTAACTTAACAAAATCAAATTACTTCCAGCTTATGCAAATTATAGTGACCTGTCTTTCAGCTTCCCCAAGGGAATGGATTGAAAATGCTGTGCACTTAGAATAGATTCTGTGATTCTTGCACTCTCATTCCAGGTCAGTTCTCCTAAGTATCAGATAATTATGATGCAGCAGATGCACCATCGTGCTGACTGATAAGTTAGCGCACAATTCATCTCTCTTGAGCAGGCATGATGAAATGGCTTGAAATGGAGTATCACTTTGACACAGTCTCTTTGTTTGCTGGTGACTTTTATAATTTTCTATTTCTAAATTCAGCATTTCCCCTGCTGACTATGGGTTATCAAAGTTTTATGCTCTGTAGACAATATGAGTTAGTGCTTATATCTTAGAAGCAGCTTTGCAAAGGAGGCAGTAGGTGAGAGAGGAGTGTCCTGTGTGATTTTAGCTCTAAAGGAACCACAAATCTCAGATTGATGACAGAACCCTGATTGGAGTGCTGGATACCCCATACATCCTGGAATAATAAGACAAAACAAAGACCGTTCCAACACTACGATGCTTGCTTCACATTTGGACATAGCTATATACTCCCAGCCCAGAGCAAAGGAAAGAGGAACTTTTTGAGCAAGGCTGATTATGTAAGCTCACAAAAGCATTGAACACTTTGCAATGCTATTCTAGTTGTATTGAGTCTCCCTAATCATTTCCTTCACCATAGCATCCATTCAGTGACCAGCAGCAGATGCATTTTCAGAAGATACGGGAGGTATCAGCTTGTCAAAATGACCTCTACCTCAATCTGGAGATCTTTGTCCCAGGAAGTCTCCTACACTTGTGGTCTGTTTGTAACATCTTGTGATGTGCCGAGTACACTGGAATATTTCCATATGGAATGGGGCTTTATACCACTCTCTGACATATGAAATATTGCCTGAATCCCTCTCAGGCCCAGCATCAGTAGATTAGAGGAATATGAACTTTATATAAGTCCTACATGTCAGGGGAGAGGTAGCGGGAAAATGTTCTAAGAACAAAGGGAGTAGAGATTATCACCCTGTTTATAGATAATAAACTGACATTGATAAATAGCTTCATAGGGCCTGATGATAAATAACAAAAGAGCAGAAATATTAATCAAAACTCCAATCACCACTGCTTATGTGGGAAGTCAGAAAGAGCTATTCACTCCTGGTTAATGTCACCCCATCAAAGTACTGACAAGTATGTCAGTATTGGGAGTAAAATGAGAATCTGTTTGTTGACACTATTTATGGCTGTTTACAAAGGTTATTAATGGTTTGGATTAAAAATCCGTAACTTAGATGATTTTTGAAGTCAAACAAAGGGAGACGCATATAGAAAAATGGAAAAAAGACTGTACCAAAAATCCTAGCCTGAACAGAAATACTGTAGCAGGAATTGAAATTTAGCCCTTGAAGTCTTAGACTATGTATATGATTCTTTACCAGCTCAAAATATTATGATTTAAAAAAAGTATTTATTTGGCTGCACCAGGTCTTAGTTGCAGCATGTGGGATCTACCTCCCTGATGAGGAATCAAACCCAGGCCCCCTGCATTGGGAGAGTGGAGTCTAAGCCACTGGACCACCAGGGAAGCCCCCATGGTTCTTATATGGAGTAGTTACTTGCGTTATAGTTGGATGGTAAACCGAGTCAATGTAAATTACTATAAAGCCCAGGAAGCAAACAGATTGTAGGAAAATAATTGGATAAACACAAATTCTTCTGCCTTAGGCATGAGGATAAAATACAACAAAAATTATGTTAAATGAACATCCAAGTGTGCAAGCAAGAAGGAAAATCACCAGGTACCAGAAATACATAGAGGAATAGACGCTTTACTGCAAAGTGAATGAGGTGCTGCCGCTGACTCCTGGAGGAAGTTGGTAGCTGTGGCAGTGGCTGGTGTAGATGTAGGCGTGGTGGTCACACTACTGTCAGTCTCAAGAACCTAGGGGCTTGGGCTTTCAGGCCCACATAGGGAAAGAAATGAAACCTTGGGCCACATAGGCAAGGAATTATTGGATGAATAGAATGAAACCCCTGCTTATGGCTGGCATGCTAGGACGGCCACCCCTCAGGGAAAGTATAGATCAGAAAGCAACCTGTCCACTGGCTCAGCAAGAGAACTAGAGAACATGTCTGCCTCTGCTTGGAGTCTGTGTGAAAAGTCCCCCCCCCCCCCCGAG
>SJYC01035535.1:0-30241 GCA_006408675.1 Madoqua kirkii
TCCTTCCAAGGAGTAAGCATCTTTTAATTTCATGGCTGCAATCACCATTTGCAGTGATTTTGGAGCCCAGAAAAATGAAGTCAGCCACTGTTTCCACTGTTTCTCCATCTATTTGCCATGAAGCCATGGGACCGGATGCCATGAGTTTCATTTTCTGAATGTTGAGCTTTAAGCCAACATTTTCACTCTCCTCTTTCACTTTCAACAAGAGGCTCTTTAGTTTTTCTTCACTTTCTGCCATAAAGGTGGTGTCATCTGCATATCTGAGGTTATTGATATTTCTCCTGGCAATCTTGATTCCAGCTTGTGCTTCCTCCAGCCCAGTGTTTCTCATGATGTACTCTGCATAGAAGTTAAATAAGCAGGGTGACAATATAGTCTTGACATTCTCCTTTTCCTATTTGGAACCAGTCTGGTTGTTCCATGTCGAGTTCTAACTGTTGCTTCCTGAACTACATACAGATTTCTCAGGAGTCAGGTCAGGTGGTCTGGTCTTCCCATCTCTTGAAGAATTGTCCACAGTTTATTATGATCCACACAGTCAAAGGCTTTGGCATAGTCAATAAAGCAGAAATAGATGTTTTTCTGGAACTCACTTGCTTTTTTGATGATCCAGCAGATGTTGGCAATTTGATCTCTGGTTTCTCTGCCTTTTCTAAATCCAGCTTGAACATCAGGTGGTTCATGGTTCACATATTGCTGAAGCCTGGCTTGGAGAATTTTGAGCATTAGTTTACTAGCATGTGAGATGAGTGCAATTGTGCAGGAGCTTGAGCATTCTTTGGTATTGCCTTTCTTTGGGATTGGAATGAAAACAGACCTTTTCCAGTCCTGTGGCCACTGCTGAGTTTTCCACATTTGCTGGCATATTGAGTGCAGCACTTTCACAGCATCATCTTTCGGGATTTGAAATAGCTCCACTGGAATTCCATCACCTCCACTAGCTTTGTTCATAGTAATGCTCCCTAAGGCCCACTTGACTTCACATTCCAGGATGTCTGGCTCTAGGTGAGTGATCATACCATCATGATTATCTGGGTCATGAAGCTGTTTTCTGTACAGTTGTTCTGTGTATTCTTGCCCCTTCTTTTAATATTTTCTGCTTCTATTAGGTCCACACCATTTCCTTTATTGAGCCCATCTTTGCCTGAAATTTTCCCTTGGTATCTTTAATTTTCTTGAAGAGATCTCTAGTCTTTCCCATTCTATTGTTTTCCTCTATTTCTTTGCATTGATCACTGAGGAAGGCTTTCTTATCTCGTCTTGCTATTCTTTAGAACTCTGCATTCAAATGGGTATATCTTTCCTTTTCTCCTTTGTGTGGTCGCCCACCTCGCCGATAAGGAGAACGCCACAGACAGGATTCTTCTGACACGCACTTTATTGTTACAGCTCTTTTAGGAAGTGGGGAGGGCGGCGATGCAGGGAAAGCAGTTGCTTATATAGCCCAGAGGGGAGGCGTGTCAACCTCTGATTGGCTCATAACAGAACACTGCCATTGGCTCATAACGGAACACTGCCATTGGCTCATAACGGAACACTGTTAGAATCCCTGATTAGCATATCCGTGACCTTAAGAGACACATCTTGCGCATGCGTCTTTTTAGTTTACGTTTGCGAAGAACCAGGAAGCAGGAAACCGGCGCCATCCCGCAGTGACGGCTGCGGCTCCCAACACCTTTGCTTTTCATTTCCCTTCTTTTCATAGCTATTTGTAAGGTCTCCTCAGGCAGCCGTGTTGCTTTTTTGCATTTCTTTTTCTTGGGGATGGTCTTGATTCTTGTCTTCTGTACAATGTCATGAACTTCCTTCCATAGTTCATCAAGCACTCTATCAGATATAGTCCCTTAAATCTATTTCTCACTTCCACTGTATAATTATAAGGGATTTGATGTAGGTCATACCTGAATGGTCTAGTGGTTTCCTCCACTTTCTTCAATTTAAGCATGAATTTGGCAATAAGTAGTTAATGATCTGAGCCACAGTCAGCTCCCAGTCTTGTTTTTGCTGATTCTATAGAGCTTCTCCATCTTTGGCTGCAGCAAATATAATCAATTTGATTTCGGTGTTGACCATCTGGCAATGCCTATGTGTAGAGTCTTCTCTTGTGTTGTTGGAAGAGAGTGTTTGCTATGACCTGTGCATTCTCTTGGCAGAACTCTATTAGCCTTTGCCCTGCTTCATTCTGTACTCCAAGGCCAAATTTGCCTGTTGCTCCAGGTGTTTCTTGACTTCCTACTTTTGCATTTCAGTCCCCTATAATGAAACTACCATATGATCCAGCAATTTCACTTCTGGGCTTGTATCCAGAGAAAACTGTAATTTGAAAAGATACATGTACCTGTAAGTTCATAGCAGCACTATTCACACTAGCCAAGACATGGAATCAACCTAAACACCCAGCAACAGAAAAACAGTAAACAAGATGAATGCTTTAGAATTTAATAGAATAATTCTCAACCATCAAAAAGAATTAATGCCATTTGGTCAATATCACTAATTATTAGAAAAATGCATGTTAAAACTACAATGAGGTATCACTTCACACTAGTCAGAATGGCCATCATTAAAAAGTCTACAAATAATAAAAGTCAGAGAAAGACAAATATATGATATTGCTTATATATGGAATCTAAAATAAATGATACAATTGAACTTATTCACAAAAAAGAAATAGAGTCATAGATTAAAAATAAACTTATGGTCACTGGGGAGAAAAGCAGGGAGGAATAAATTGGGGGATTAGGGTTGACATATACATATACTATATATAAAATAGAAAACTGATAAGGACCTATTGTATAGCAAAGAGAACTCTATGTGATACTCTGTAATGGTCTATATGTAAAATAATCTTAAAAAGAGTGGATATATGTATGTGATTCATTTTGCGTACACCTGAAACTAACACAATGTTGTAAATCAAATTATACTCTATAAAATTATTCCAAAATTAATATAGAAACGCTAGTAGAGGTGACAGAATTCCAACTGAGTTATTTAAAATCCTGAAAGAAAAGATGAGGCTATGAAAGTGCTGCATTCACCATGTCAGCAAATTTGGAAAACTTAGTAGTGTGCACGGGACTGAAAAAAGTCAGTTTTCATTCCAATCCCAAAGAATGGCAACGCTAAAGAAAGTTCAAACTATTGCACAGTTGTGCTCATTTCACATGCTAGCAAGGTAATGCTCAAAACCTTTCCAGCTAGGCTTCAACAATTGTGAGCCAAGAACTTCCAGATGTACCAGCTGGGTTTAGAAAAGGCAGAGAAACTAGAGTTCTAATTGCCAACATTCGTTGGTTCATGGAAAAAGCAAGGGAATTCCAGGAAAACTTCTGCTTCATTGACTACACTGAATAAAGAAAGTTCAAACTATTGCACAGTTGTGCTCATTTCACATGCTAGCAAGGTAATGCTCAAAACCTTTCCAGCTAGGCTTCAACAATATGTGAGCCAAGAACTTCCAGATGTACCAGCTGGGTTTAGAAAAGGCAGAGAAACTAGAGTTCTAATTGCCAACATTCGTTGGTTCATGGAAAAAGCAAGGGAATTCCAGGAAAACTTCTGCTTCATTGACTACACTGAAGCCTTTGACCATGTGGGTCACAACAAACTGTGGGAAATTCTTGAACAGATGGGAATATTAGACCACCTTACCTGACTCCTGAGAAACCTGTATGCAGGTCAAGAAGCAACAGTTAGAACCAGACATGGAACAATGGCTGGTTCAAAACCGGGAAAGGAGTAGGACAAGGCATATATTGTCACCCTGCTTGTGTAACTTATATGCAGAGTTGTTGTTGTTCAGTTGCTCAGTTGTGTCTGACTCTTTTTGACCCCATGAAGTGTAGCACACCAGGCTTCCCTGTTGTACATGTAGAGTACTTCATGAGAAATGCCAGGCTGGATGAATCACAAGCTGGAGTCAAGATTGCCGGGAGAAGTATCAACAACCTCAGATATGCAGATGATACCACTCTAAAGGCAGAAACTGACGAGGAACCTAAGAGCCTCTTGATGAGGGTGAAAGAGAAACATGAAAAAGCTGCCTTGAAACTCAACATTCAAAAAACTAAGGTCATGACATCCAGTCCCACCACTTCATGGCAAATAGAAGAGGAAAAAGTGGAGGCAGTGACAGATTTTTCCCCCATCCCGGGCTCCAAAATCACTGCAGACAGTGACTGCAGCCGTGAAATTAAAAGACACTTGGAAAGAAAGCTATAACAAACTTAGACAACAAAGACATGACTTTGCCAACAAAGGTCCATACAGTCAAGGCTATGGTTTTTCCAGTAGCCATGTATGGATATGAGTTGTTGTTCAGTCACTCAGTTGTGTCCAACTCATTGTGACCCTGTGAACTGCAGCACACCAGGCAAGCTGGACCATAAAGTAGGCTGAGCACTGAAGAATCGATGCTTTCAAACTGTGGTGCTGGAGAAGACTCTTGAGAGTCCCCTAAATAGCAAGGAGATCAAACCAGTCAACCTAAAGCAGATCAACTCTGAATATTCATTGGAAGGACTGATGAAGAAGCTGAAACTCCCAATCCTTTGGCTACCTGATGTGAAGAGCTGACTCAACGGGAAAAAAAAAATCCTGATGCTAGGAAAGATTGAAGGCAAAAGGAGAAGGGGGCAACAGAGAATGAGATGGTTAGACAGTATCACAGACTCAATGGACATGAATTTGAGGAAACTCTGGGAGATAGTGAAGGACAGAGGAACCTGGTGTGTTGCAGTCCATGGGGTTGGAAGAGTTGGACATGACCTAGCAGTTAAACTACAATAATAACAATCAATAAAATAGCCATCATGATCTTTGCAAAAAATAGTAAATAGTAAAACCTATGGCAAGACTACTAAAGAAAATATAGGAGAAAGCTCAAATAATTAACACCAGGAATGAAAAAATGGTCATTATTGTGGATGCTACTGATGCAGAGATAATAAGAGGGTTTTACGAATAAATTTATACCAATGTGTTAGACTATTTAAAGAAAAGACAAATTCGCCTCCAAATTGTTTCTGTTATTTGAGAGATAACAGGCTGCTCATGCTGTTTGACACGGATCGGTCTAATTTACAGAGAGGAGGAGGCTGAATGGATGGGAACAGAGTAAATTCAGGTGACAGGAAGAGGCAGGGACCGGCAGTGGTCCATTGTGTAGGCCTGAGCAGAGCACCATGGAGGGAGGTGATTGGCACTGGGGGCACAGGTAGGGCCTGGGAGACTGGGGGAGAGCACAGAAGGGACAATGCCAGTCTCTGGCGGCCACTTCCAGGGCCACGACACTGCCTGAGGGCCCTCCCATCGCTCACTCAGTGAGGGCACCTCTTCCTTCTCTGCCCTGTCGTTCTGCTCTGCCACCACTTGCTGCGCATCTCACGTGGATTTTCTCCAGTCGAGGTTTCTGACTCCCTTCCCTGCAAAGTTGAGTTTGTCCAGAAGATGCCTCTGGTTCTTTCCAGGCCCAGAGTTCTCTGAATCTGAGTTGTTCTATCTTCCAAAGGTTGCAAGAGATATGACATGAATGTCTGCTGATCTGGCAGGTCCTCTACAAATTTCAGGTTCCAGGGGAAGATCTGGAGTGGTGGTCCTCACACAGGGTTCTCTGGAACCCAGGTTCCAATAGTGTTTCTCAGGGATCTCTGAGGGGTGAAGGGAAGACCAGCTCTGGGGCTTAGGCCTCCTGCAAGAGTGTTGTCCTGTGAAACTTTGCCAGAATTGTCTTATATTCTTGTGAAAGTTCATTTGTAACCTGCTTCCCAACTCTAAGTGATTCTAAAGGTCCCTCATCATCTAAGCTGTATTAAGAACACAGGCCTCACTCAGGTCATTGATATTGATGTCTGGGGAGTCTCTGCTGAGGCTCAGGCCTAAGGGGACCTCTGCTATGGGAGAGGCACGCAGGTCTCATTTATCCACCATAGATTTCAGAACTCAGGAGTGGCCCGGCTTTGGTGTGTGTTTGCTATGAGGCCTTCAGAGCACTTCATCTATTCTTACCTTACTTATCAACCAACCCTAAATCATTCAAAGGCCTCAGAAGAATGTAAGCCAGCTAGTGATGGGCTCTCTGTAGAGAGTGCTGAGTTTGCTGGGCACCTGCATAGTGGGTGTTTACTATGTGCTCAATCCTGTGTGGGGTTTATGCTGAGAAAGGGGTGTCAGAGGCCAGACAGGGAAGGCACTTGTTCAACCTGAGGGAAGAAAAGACCAGCTCCTGAGTCCACTTGGGGAGAAAAGGCAGCTAAATAAATAGAGGATAATCAGTGGCATTCATAGGAGGGAGGGCTAAATTACAGAAAGAAAAAGAGCTGTTTAGCCCGGGTCCTAGAGAAGTTATCAGATGGAGGAAGGGTTGGAGCCGTGTGGCTGCTACAGGGGGAGCCGTGCACCATGAGTGGAACTAAACGGGGGCACAGCCGGGCCTGTCTGTGCAGCTGCTCCTGACAGTCTGACCTGCCTGAGGACGGACCTCCCTCGCTCATGAGGTTGTAGTGCCCACTGGGGCAGATGCTTAGAGTCTGACCATTCTTCCTGGGGCCACTGAGGAGAGAGTGGGGGCTGGAGGAGTGGACAGGTGTAACTGTCTATCCCTAAGGTCCCTTCTAGCCCTTCCAGCTTCAGGTTAGGAGCTGCGTTTTTGGGTGCAGTAAAGTTTCAGATAAAGAAGTCCAGCATGATCTAGGCTGGTCAAAGGGGGCTACTTTAGGTTCTTGAAGTCAACCTGGAAAACAGCAAGTGTGGCAGCTGTGTTCCAGACAGCCTCTGCTGAGCACTGGGCAGCATGGTGGAGAAATCGCAGGACGCAAAGCGGCACTGTGATCACAGCGCCGGTACGAGATACCATCAGGAGACAAGGCTGGACACTGAGAACTGGTGTAACCCCTGACTGGAGCCACCACACAGGCCTGGTTAGGCTGGCTGCCACCTTCTGAGCAGGGCTGAGTGAAAACCACATTTATGAAATGCCCCATTCATTTCCTGCCAGAGATCCTATCTGAAGCCAGAGCTCTCGCCTCCCGGAGAAGTAACTGTATCTAGCAAAGCCTTCTCTGCCCTGAAAGATGTTAAGGGAACCTTGAGGGAGCAACAGTTTCCCTTTGGCAAAGCAAACTCTGTGTTCTCCACATATGTTCCTAAGTATATTTCTTTGCTTGTTGCAACATCTGGTGTGAGATGTTGGGCCAACTTAACACTGCATCATTTCCTCTCACATACTTTGGGTGATCTGCGAGAAAACATGTAAAAGCTGTGAAAATGATCTGAGTCACTGTAGATGCTGCAGCCCGCAGTTATGGGAGCAGCCAGATTCCCACCCTGCAAATGTAAAGCTGGCTGAGATGCTCTAGCTTGTCACGGCCGAGCGCTTCAACCAAGAGAGATGGAAACGTCCAAGGAGGACAGACACAGGTGTCAACAATAATGTGGCTTCTGCAAGCAGCCTTGCAGGTAACCACCCATGTCTGGGTTTCCAAGGTGGCGCCAGTGGCAGAGATCCTGCCCCCAATGCAGAAGACACAGAGATGCGGGTTTGATCCCTGGGTCTGGAAGAGCCCCTGGAGGAGGGCATGGCAACCCACTCCAGTATTCTTGCCTAAAGAATCCCATGGACAGAGAATCCTGGAGGGCTACAGTCCATAGGGTCACAAAGAGTCAGACATGACTGAAGTGACTTAGCACGCACCTGTGTTTATCAGCTGACAAAAATAGTTAATGGCATTTAGCACTACTTTCACCTATCTATCCTATGAGAATAGGAAGATCAATAAAACTCACAGTTATAATAGGGTCATTGGTGTTGTCCCTGGCCTGGACCTGTGGGAATTCTTCCCTGTAAAGAATTTCTGGCTGAAATTCTGAGTGTTCTGAGAACCAAGACTCAGGAGTCTGCGGAGCTTTGATCTATAATCCTTCCTGACCCCTGAGTTTTGGAGAGATGTGTTGTTGCTGGCACAGCCATGTGCTTACTAGGCTTCCCGGGTGGCTCAGATGGTAAAAGAATCCGCCTGCAATGCAGGAGACCTGGGCTTGATCCCTGGGTCAGGAAGATCCCCTGAAGAAGGGAATGGCAACCCACTCCAGTATTCTTGCCTGGGAAATCCCATGGACAGAGGAGCCCATACGGCCGCAGAGTGTCAGACACGACTGAGCAACCATACTATCACTGAGAGTGGGTTAAGCCCCAGCCAGGACACACAGAGGCTGCCCTTCCTGCTGCTTCAAGGCTGCATGCACAGGGCAGGGGCCTGGTTGGTGAAGCCAGGGCTGCAGCCCTGGGGACTGCCTTGGGTACTGACACGGCATGGACTTGCAGGGAGGATGGGCGTCTCTGAAATGACACCATTTGTTCATGGGAAGACTGCGATCCTTCTCCAAACTAGTCACCCTGAGGCCAGCTCTACTTCTCCGGCTGCTGATCAGCTCAGTTCCCTTTCAGCCTGAGCTCTTCTCTCCATCCTCAGAACCCCTCCATGTCCCCTGACCCTTGTCTGTCCTCCCCCAGTCTCTACCTGGATTAAAGGCAAGTGTCTGGGTCTGCCGGGCTGCTGGGGCACAGGGACCACGTGCCTGCTTCCCCACCGTGCTGCCTGTGCTGAGATTGTGTTGGGTGCCTGAGCTGGGGAGGGGGTTGTCCCCATTCTTGGCACACAGGGGGGCTGTGTGAACACTGCTAAGTAGCAGGACTCGATTCCCAATAGGTGCAGGGTGGCTGAACCCCTGCCACGTAGATTTCTCAGGGTCCCTTATCTCGGGGGCAGGCAGGCTCTGAGAACTCTTTGGAAAAGTGTTTGTATGTCCCCTAAGTTCCCTTGCACACAGAGAGAAGGCTGTGTCGCTCAGCCTGTGCACTGGCGCTTCACCTCCCTCAACCCTGCTGCAGAGAGCTGGGCTCTGCGGCTGCCTGGGTCGCTGTGGTGTGGCCCTGTGCCAAGCTCTTGTGTCTCTCCTCAGTGCAGAGCCCAGATGGCTGGGCCCCAGCTCTTCCTGCCCCCATGTTTCCCTCCCTCTGAAGGGAAATGGAGCTCACTAGGATCAGCCAGCCAGGGTCTCAGGAGGAGGGCTGGGGCTGTGCCGTCACAGCGAGTGCAGAGAATCAGAGCTGGGAGCAGCCACCCAGCTGTGCCCCAGGGTGAAGCAGGTGGGCAGCACCCACTCAGAGGGTCTGCTGCTGGGAACTGGTGGCTGGCACAACAGCTCTAGGCAGCCCAGCCCTGACCTAGGAAGGGGAGGGGAAGGGGGAGTCTTGAGAGGAAAGGTGTCAGATGCCCGGTGCGGAGTCTTGAGCTAGAACCAGCTGGTGGAGGGAGGAATCTCAATCCCCTGTCACGTAGGAATAGGTCTGTGTTGGTCCTGCCGCTGGCTCTGTCATTGGCTAAGGGCATCCCTCTTCCCTGTCTCTTGCCATGTGGCTCCTAAGGGTCCAGGACTCTCTCCTTCCAGGTCAGGCTTGCATTGTGGTCTTTTCACAAAAGTCTTCACCCACCCCCTGCCCCTCGCTCTCCTCACTTTATCCCTCATGTCCATTTTCCTATAACTCTCCTGCACATCTAAACTCCTGTTGGCACCTTCTGTTTAGAGGATCTGAACCATCACACGCATGGTGGGCATTCCTCTGTGTCTGGTCCCTTTTCTGCGGCATCCATCAGTGACAGCCACCCAGGCCCTGGATCAGGAAGGCACTGCTTCTGGGACAGCTGGTGTCCCCTTCCACATGGTAAGAAACCTTACGATGCTGGGCCTTCAGGGGTCCTTTGGTGCCATATCCAGGAGGGCCAGGGCCCCTGAGGGCATCCCTGACAGGTGGTCATCTGGACTCTGCTTGAATGTCTCCAGGGAGATGTCATGGTGAGTCCATTGGATGGCAATGGAAATTGCTAGAAAATTCTTCCTGTGCTGATCAGTCCACAAGCCACCTGACTCCCTCCTCCAGTGCTATGACTGACATAGACTATTCGCTCATTCCTTCTTTTTTTGAAGGAGCAATACCTGAGGCCTGCAGTTAGAGGCCCACTTCAGACAGGGCAAAGAGGAGCAGACAGGGGAGTGATGGAGGCCCAGCCCAGAGCCTTTCCATTGTGCAAAGGTGTGGGTAGAGTGAACCCTGATATGGGGGGTGTGACAGAAGGTAATGACAAAGGACGAGAAATACCTCCACTGAGGTTTCTGCTGCAGCAAGTTGAGTGCCCCAGGTTTCTCCTTGGGCATACCTCCTTTTGGACACCACTCCTTGAAGCACACTCCTTTTGCTAAAAGTGGATAAGGATCTCTGGTCTGCTGCCTTACCAGCCTGGTTTTAAGTCCCAGCTCTAAATCCTAGAGACTTACATGATCTTGAGACCTCACTCAATCTCTCTGTGTATCAGTCTCCTCTCGTATAAAATAGGGTAATAATATTTACCTCCATTCAGAAAACTAAGATCATGGCACCTGGTCCCATCACTTCATGGCAAATAGATGGGGAAACAGTGGGAACAATGGCTGACTTTATTTTTCTGGGCTCCAAAATCACTGCAGATGGTGATTGCAGCCATGAAATTAAAAGATGCTTACTCTTTGGAAGGAAAGTTATGACCAACCTAGAAGCATATTCAAAAGCAGAGACATTACTTTGCCAACAAAGGTCTGTTTGGTCAAGGCTATGGTTTTCCCAGTGGTCATGTATGGATGTGAGAGCTGGACTATAAAGAAAGCTGAGCACTGAAGAATTGATGCTTTTGAACTGTGGTGTTGGAGAAGACTCTTGAGAGTCCCTTGGACTGCAAGGAGATCCAACCAGTCCATTCTGAAGGTCCCCAGGTTTCTCCTTGGGCATACCTCCTTTTGGACACCACTCCTTGAAGCACACTCCTTTTGCTAAAAGTGGATAAGGATCTCTGGTCTGCTGCCTTACCAGCCTGGTTTTAAGTCCCAGCTCTAAATCCTAGAGACTTACATGATCTTGAGACCTCACTCAATCTCTCTGTGTATCAGTCTCCTCTCGTATAAAATAGGGTAATAATATTTACCTCCATTCAGAAAACTAAGATCATGGCACCTGGTCCCATCACTTCATGGCAAATAGATGGGGAAACAGTGGGAACAATGGCTGACTTTATTTTTCTGGGCTCCAAAATCACTGCAGATGGTGATTGCAGCCATGAAATTAAAAGATGCTTACTCTTTGGAAGGAAAGTTATGACCAACCTAGAAGCATATTCAAAAGCAGAGACATTACTTTGCCAACAAAGGTCTGTTTGGTCAAGGCTATGGTTTTCCCAGTGGTCATGTATGGATGTGAGAGCTGGACTATAAAGAAAGCTGAGCACTGAAGAATTGATGCTTTTGAACTGTGGTGTTGGAGAAGACTCTTGAGAGTCCCTTGGACTGCAAGGAGATCCAACCAGTCCATTCTGAAGGAGATCAGCCCTGGGATTTCTTTGGAAAGAATGATGCTATAGCTGAAACTCCAGTACTTTGGCCACCTCATGCAAAGAGTTGACTCACTGGAAAAGACTCTGATGCTGGAAGGGATTGGGGGGGAGGAGGAGAAGGGGACAACAGAGGATGAGATGGTTGGATGGCATCACCGACTCAATGGACATAGGCTTGGGTGAACTCCAGGAGTTTGTGATGGACAGGGAGGCCTGGCGTGCTGTGGTTCATGGCGTTGCAGAGTCGGACATGACTGAGTGACTCAACTGAACTGAACTTACCTCCCAGATCTCTTTGAGGATTAAATAATGCTTGTGAAGTGTGTTTGGTGGAAGACAATTGTTAGCTAACACACCTACATAACAGCCCAGTTCACAGTTATGAGTTGCTGATCCTGCATGTGAGGTAGGGGCTGGATGTGTGTAGGGAACTGAAATGGTGATGTCTGAAGAGAAACGTCCATGTCCTAATGCTGAGAACCTGTGAATGTGACCTTATGTGGAAAAATAGTCTTTACAGACGTCATTAAATTAAGGTTCTTGGAATGAGATCATCCTAGATTATCTGGGGAGACTGTAAATCAATAACAGGTGTCCTTACACAGGACGGGAGATGTCCTCATGCAGACCACAATGAGCTGACAGAAGGAGCTGCAAGGGGCTTGGGGCTGATAAACTGTGGAGCTGAACTGAGGATCTGCCATCTCCATAATGCAAACCTTCCTGCCAGAGCAGGTAGTACGAAGGCTTGCTTGCTTTCGGTATTCATATTTTTGTAACTGGAAAACCTGCATTTTGTAAGTAAAGAGAGTTGTACAATGAGTGAAACGTTATGTAACATCTTGTATGTGTTAAAAAAAAAAAACAAAACAATAGCTACATGGATGTTGACAGAAGTCTGAGTTTGAAGACAGAACCCATTCATGTCCAAAGCATCAAGCCTACTTGCCTACCAGCCTTCTCGCTGAGCTTCAAGTTTGTGCCAGGCATTGTATTAAGTACTGAGGACATAGCTGCGAACAAGCGAGACGGTCGTTCTCCTGCCTGGGCATGCAGCCTAGGAGGGAGACGGGCAGTAACTAAAATGCAGACACATCATTTTGAATGACGATAGTGGTAAGTGTTATGAATCACCTTGGCACCCTCATCAAAATTCAGTGACTCTACATGTATACTCTACTCTGTCCATTGACCTAAGTTTCTGTCCTTTCACTAAAACTACCCTTGGTTTTAGTGAAAGAGTCATTTGCTGTAGGAGACGAAGGCAGTACATCCTCCAGCTTTACCATTTCCCCAAATTGCTTTGGCTCCTCCAGTTCCTCTGTTTTCCTATCTAACTTTTAGCATTTGCTTTAAATTTTTTAGTTATCCATTTATTGGCTGCCCTGGGTCTGTGTTGCTGTGTGCAGGTTTTTTCTATTTGCCGTAAGAGAGGGCAGCTCTCTAGCTGTGCTGCGCTTAGTCTTTTCAGTGCAGAGGCTTCTCTTTTTGCAGGGCACAGGCTCCGGGCATGCGTACTTCAGTCGTCATGGTGTGTGGCCTCAGTACTTGTGGTGCGTGGGATTAGTTGCTCTGCAGCGTGTGGAATCTTCCCAGACTAGGGATTGAACCTGTGACAAATGAATTCTTAACCCCTGGGTCACCAGGGAAGTCCTAGCATCTGTTTTTTAGGTTCAATTAGCCATATATGTCAAGTGTTATGAAGGGAAGGTCTGTAGAGTGAAAGATTTTTTTCACAAGTGAAGTTTTAGCAGCCAAAGCTTTAGACCTGAATATTAGGCCACAGGTAAATGATGGATGAGGGCAAAATTAGCTTCTTTGTGACTTTTTTAGGTTTTTCACAAGGACTCTAAGTTTCTATGATTCTTTCACAAAGCTTTGAGGGAGCTGATAGTTGGATATGGGTCAGAACTATTTAGAGCTGCCCAAACTATTCTTTGTATATTTTTGCTTCTTTTACTCATTTTTAATAATAAAGGGGTAAGTGAAGCTGGAGACATGATGATGACCTTGAAAAGAGAATGTCAGGGAGAGCTGGGGAGATAGAGGCCCTCTGGCGACCATGGTCTTAGACTGGACCACAGGATGTTAGGCAGGACCACAGGGCGTTTGCAGTCCCTGAGCCCCTCCTAGGTGGTGTGACCACACAGAGCTGGAGTGTTCCGTCCAGGATCTTAGGGGCCAGTCCTGTCTGACTGATTCAAACATGAGAGAAGGTGATGGGCCCACATCTGGCAAGGCAGGGGACCTGCCTCTTGCCCAGGGAACCCTAACAGTCCTTGCCACGCTGGGAGCTGGCAGAGGCCTCCTTGCCCTGTGTTGGCTTTGGCAGCACCATGGTTCAGACTGTGTACTGCTCCCCGCTGGGAGGTGGGCAGGCAGGTGGAGCCCAGAAGCTGCATACCACCCTCTCCAGCCCTTGGCCCTTGGGAAATACGCAGCAAGAAACAAGGGGGTTGGAAGCTCAGAATGTCCTTGGGGCCTCCCAAGGAGAGGCAAACGAGAAAGCCGAGGCCAGCATGAAGCTACCAAGCCGCCGCATTGACTGACCCAGCGGTCTAGTCCTCTGACCCCAGGGGAGGCAGGGAGGTCCTCAGACCTGCAGGTGAGATTCCTGCCCTCCAGAGTCTCACGCGTTGCTGAGAGAACAAGAGGACCTTCCCAGATGAGGGCATCTGAAACCACCACAACACACACAGGTGGCAGTGAGCGGCAAGGGCAGTGGACTCGGGGTTGAGACCAGCCTCTGATCCAGTCTCAGCCACGTCCACAATCTTGGACAGTCGCATAATTTCTCTAAGCCTATTTTCCTTCAGTGCCAAATGGGATAGTCTGTTTGCCAGTCTTTCAGGCCAGTTGAAAATCAAAATAAAGAGTAGACAGAGAAATGGGTGGATGGCGATCCTAATTATAGTCATGAATATGGTGTTTACTGTATGCCTGCATGTCTAAGCCCTTTAGATGTATGAAATCATTGAATCCCCACACCACTCTCATGAGGGAGGCATGGTTACTATGCCCACGATGCAGATGAAGGAAACAGGTTCTGAAAGCTAATGGAACTTGCCGAAGGTTAAGTGGTGGGGCTGGGATTTAACAGTCTGTCTGACTCCAGAACCCTGGCTCTGAAGCACAGCACTCTTGTGTCTCTGATGAGAATACTTCAGGAGCTACAGTTTTTCTCCCCCTGTCCTCATTTGGCAACTGAAGCTGTGTGGCGAGGGCTGAGCTGAATTAGATGCTCTGCTCAGTGGAGAGCCAGCAGCAGGTGAGGCTGCAGGAGAGGCTGCGACCCCCACCCCACTTTGTGGGCATTGCATCTGGCAGTGTACCCAGGAGGTGCAGGCAAAGCCCCTTGGGGCAGGAAGACAACAACACAGACCCATAACGTGCCTCAGTGTAGTGTCTGGTGGCCGGCTGTGGCTCCTCTGGTGGTGTGGGTGGTGGTGGTTGCCTCCCAAAGCTTCCCTGAGCCTCACCACACCCAGGACCAGTGCTACTGGATGGCAGAGGCTTGGAGGAGCCGTGGTCTGGGAAGCCACAGGGGCAAAGGGGGCTGGGAGAGGATGCAGCACACGAGTGACTGGCAACAAGATGCAGTGACTTGGGGGCAGAAGCAGCCCTGGAGGTCTCTGAGTCTGCCCCTTGAGCTTGAGGTTGGGGTGATCTGAGAGGGCCTGGAATGACCTATTTCTCTAAGTTATTCCCTCAACAACCTGTTTACAGGCCCGAGAGTCCACGCTCAGAGCCTTCTGCCTTGGAGTTAAACATCACCTTGTCTAGCAACTTTCCTGAAACGGGAGCTTACCTGGGGCCATGGAGTCACCAAGACCTGAGTGTGAGGGAATCCAGAGCCAGTAAGGGGCAGGTAGAGGGCACCAGGCTGGGAGAAAATGAGGAAAAAGATGTTGCAGTGGGGAAATTAGGAACAGGGGATTTGCCAACTTGCTGGACCTCAGAGAAGCAGCCCTCATGGAGAGCTGGCCTCAGAGCTCTGCTCTGATCAATCGGGAGAGCTGCGCTGTTGTAACAAATGTTCAATTCAGTCGCACATTCATGTCCGACTCTTTGCAACCCCGTGAACCGCAGAACGCCAGGCCTCCCTGTCCATCACCAACTGCCGGAGTTCACCCAAACTCATGTCCATTGAGTCAGTGATGCCATCCAACCATCTTATCCTCTGTTGTCCCCTCTCCTCCCGCCTTCAATCTTTCCCAGCATCAGGGTCTTTTCCAATGAGTCAGTTCTTCGCATCAAGTGGCCAAAGTATTGGCGTTTCAGCTTCAACATCAGTCCTTCCAATGAACACCCAGGACTGATCTCCTTTAGGATGGACTGGTTGGATATCCTTGCAGTCCAAGGGGTTCTCAAGAGTCTTCTCCAACACCAAGATCAAAAGCATCAATTCTTTGGTGCTCAGCTTTCTTTATAGTCCAAATCTCACAACCATACATGACTACTGGAAAAACCATAGCCTTAACTAGATGGACCTTTCTCTTTCCAAGGAGTAAGCGTCTTTTAATTTCATGGCTGCCATCACCATCTGCAGTGATTTTGGGGCCCCAAAAATGAAGTCAGCCACTGTTTCCACTGTTTCCCCATCTATTTGCCATGAAGTGATGAGACCAGATGCCATGATCTTAGTTTTCTGAATGTTGAGCTTTAAGCCAGCTTTTTCACTCTCCTCTTTCACTTTCATCAAGAGGCTCTTTAGTTCTTCTCTTTCTACCATAAAGGTGGTGTTATCTGCAAATCTGAGGTTATTGATATTTCTCCTGGCAATCTTGATTCCAGCTTGTGCTTCATCCAGCAGGACTGGAAGAGGTCAGTTTTCATTTCAATCCCAAAGAAAGGCAATGCCGAAGAATGCTCAAACTACCACACAATTGCACTCATCTCACACGCCAGTAAAGTAATGCTTAAAATTCTCCAAGCCAGGCTTCAGCAATACGTGAACCGTGAACTTCCAGTTGTTCAAGCTGGTTTTAAAAAAGGCAGATGAACCAGAGATCAGATTGCCAACATCCGCTAGATCACCAAAAAAGCAAGTGAGTTCCAGAAAAACATCTATTTCTTCTTTATTGACTATGCCAAAGCCTTTGACTGTGTGGATCACAATAAACTGTGGAAAATTCTGAAAGAGATGGGAATACCAAACCACCTGACCTGCCTCCTGAGAAATATGTATGCAGGTCAGGAAACAACAGTTAGAACTGGACATGGAACAACAGACTGGTTCCAGACAGGAAAAGGAGTATTTCAAGGCTGTATATTGTCATCCTGCTTATTTAACTTATATGCAGAGTACATCATCAGAAACGCTGGGCTGGAAGAAACAAATGACCTTCCCCCCAAATGAAGTTCTTCCTTATGACGCAAGTTTCTTACTACGGCTTTGTCTAATGTAGGCGGGGCTCTCTGCCTTTCCTGTTCAGGGTCCCCGTGTCCTCCCTCCTCACTGCCCAGGGGTCTCTGAGTGGGGAGGGAAGGAGAGCACAGGCGGCTCAGGGACACTGGCATGTACCCAGCCTGGACTGGCATGTACCCAGCCTGGCAGTGGCGCTCGCCTCTTCCTCCCACGCTCTATCGCCCAGAATGCAGTCACCAGGACACAGCTGATCACAAGGTGAGACACTCTAGCTGTGTGCCCCGGAGGCAGAGGCACACTGAGATCCCACTCCTTCCTTTTAGAAATGGATCAGAGCACAGTTTGGGCTGTCAGGAAGGCTCCACGGAGGAGGCAGCGTTGGCTCTGGCTTGGAAAGATAGGAGTCTTCTCCCCAAGATGGAGTGGGTGCTGTGTGCAGAGGTGCAGAGGGATCCACATACCTAGACTCTTCCCCATCCACCTCTCCCCCATCCTCACCTCTCCCCCACCAGATGCAGCTTCCAGGGCATACAGGGACAGGGCTCATCCCTGTCAGCTGACTCAGGATGGAGCAGCGTAATGTGTGAGGAATAAGGAGGGTAGTTTACTCCAAATATGGGGCTTCCCAGGTGGCTCAGTAGGTGAGGAATTCGCCTGCCAATTCAGTAGACACGGGTCTGATCCCTGGGTCAGAGAGACCCCCTTGAATAGAAAATGGCAACCCATTCCAGTATTCTTGCTTGGAAAATTCCATGGACAGAGATACAGTGTATGGGGTCACAAAGAGTTGGACGTGACTGAGTATATCACAGCACTTACACCAAATATCTCAGGCTACCTGACCTACATGAATGAGTACACATCTCATCTCTTCTCACAAGGACAAAAGGTGGTCATTTTGTGAGTCAGGGAGGTGCTTTTATAGCCAGTATTAATATTCACTGAGGAAATGTAATAAAAATCTTTCCTCTCTTCATTCACTTAAATGTCATTTTTCTGTAGTCACTATATAATTACTGGTGTTTTTCAGTAACGTTATTAAGAACAAATGGGCCACCATTTCTCCACCAGCATACAGATTCAAACGTGAGTAGCACCTCATTAGACAAAGAGAGTGGAGGGATGGGGGTCATTATCTCAGAGAAGGCTCCGGCAAGGTGCGGGGCTTATTTGTCAGTTTGTTTGGAACAAACGGTACCAAAACCACTGGCTGGTGCTGATGGAATGGTGTGCAGCTGCCTTCAGCACTGGGCTCTCTTCTCAGCTCCCGCACCCACACCTCTGGACAAAAGCGGCTCAGAGAGTGCGTCCCTTGTGCTCGGCTGATAGCAGACCACCTGCAATCTGAAGCCTAGGGGCAGGGCTTCCAGAAAGGAACAAGCTGGTTGCATATTTGAGAACATCGCCTGCTGTGTCCGTTGCCCCAGCTTTCTCCTCTCCTAGGTGACTGGGGTGAAGACCAATAGTCTTTTTCCCAGAATACCACTTGAAATGGCAGGGACTATTTCAAAAGGGCAGATCTGGGACCACTTTGAATTGCATGTGCTCAGTACGTGCACAGCTGTTCCTCAGGCCCTTAAATTGTTCACAAGGAACACACTGTGAATTGCTGTGGGGCTTGGGAGAGCGGAGCACTGTGCACAGGTGCTCAGGTTGTGCACTGCCCAACTTGGGGGGAGGGGCGCTGCTCATGCAGACTTCAGTGTACCAACTGCATGAGCTGTAGGTGGGTGGCCCTGCTACAGAATCCGGGACACAATGGGAGGCTCCCAGGAAACCCCTGGCTGGTGCTGCCAGGCTTTCTCTACTCCCACGAATCAAACGTGCTCCAGCATTCTTGCCAGTTATCAACATGAAGGCAATGGCATTTGGGTGGCAGGGCCTGGGAGCCATCAGCTGGGCTTTGTGGCCTGGGCAACGCCATGCCATGCACTGCTCCTTGGCCAAAATTCCTCCTGGCCTACTATCATAAAAAGGTGAGTGCATAGCACAGTCTTCTCCTCCAGGAAGTGAGGACTCATGGAGATTAGAGGGAAAACCCTCCTGATACATACAAATCTGAGGCTCTCAGGGAAAGGGGAGTGTTCAAGTAAGCCTAGAGAGTGAGTGAGAGAGAAAGCTGTAGCCTTTGATGCAAGAGACCAGGTGTAGAGCCTGCGGACTGAGCTGGTGCCAAACTCCCAGGCAGGACAAGCAAGCTGGTGCTGAGTTTATCCTTTCACTTGTATTCATCTTACATCCATCCAGCCCTTTCTTCATTCCAGGCACTGTGTCGATGTATTGTATCATCTCATTCAATACTTAGGGGGACCCTTTGAGGAAGACACTTCTGTGATTCCCATTTTATTAAAACATTTTTTTGAACTTGTGGGTTTCTTTAACTGAACATGATCCCCGTTTGAGAGATGAGGAAACTGATGCATAGAGGTTCAGCGGTTTGCCTAAGATCACACAGCGTGGGTGTGTGTGTGTGTGTTGAATCTAGGATTTGAAGCCAGTCTCTCTGTGACCCACAATCTCATCTCCAAGCTTTATGTTCACCTAGGTTCAAAGTTAAGTGAACAAAAGGAAATGAATTTGGAGGAGGTTGATGTGAGATGATGGGCAGATGGATCCTGACTAGCCATCTGTTTTTCAGGTCCTTAACATCCTTTCTCCCTACCTTCTCTTCTTTCCAACTCTTCTCATGCTTTTCCATACCAAACCCTCCCTTCCAACTAGGCTAATCCTTAACCCCTGACTCTGGACAATGGGGCTATTTCCAAGATCCCCACTTTTTTTCTGCCCAGCCATGCCAGGCCTTCCGTTTGAGATTTGGTACCAACTTCACTGTCTTCCAAACACCTGCCCAGCCTCACTATAGTAATTTTCTCTCCAATACCGTTGAGCACCTCTTTCTCATCAGAGACCATTTTGAGCCCCAGGATGCAAAAATGAAGGAACCATGGGTCCTACCCATAAATTACTGTCTAGCTTGTGAGACCAGTGAACAGAACAGACACGGAAGGGAGTAGGCATCCCTCAGAGAGCAACTCTGAGCCAGTAAACCACCTGGGGCTCTGGCTCGTAGGGGGCCTGATGGTCTGCCTTTCCATCAAGCTCCCAGGTGATCCTACTGCTGCTGAGTGCCACGCTGGGCGTAAGAAGACCTCTGAGGATTTTAGACACTATGATAAGAATGTATGCCTGGTGCTGTGGGGAAAGGACCAGGGACAGAATGAGAGTCTGGGAAGGGGCTGAGGCCTGAGCCAAGTCCTGACCAAAACAGGAAATGTGAGCTGAAATGAAATCAAATGCAGAAATGAAATAAAATGCAGTCAAGACCTCACCAAGGGGCCAGAATGGCCCTAACCTATCCATTAGTAGGTGTTCTGTCTACTCTGACACACTCTAACAAGTGGCTGACTTCCAGGAATTGTGGGGTTCGGCTAGGAGTTAGGCTAAGGTCCTTTCCAGCTCTGACATTTTTAGGAATCTGTGATTCTCATCCAAAGCAGCAGACTAGTTCCATTTTGTGGACCAGCCCTAGAGCTTGCTGGATAGAAGGGATCTTAGAAAGGACATAATTCAATCCCTTCACTTTGCAAATAAAAAAACAAGTCCCAAGACCGGGTGTGTGGTGGGGATCTTTCAAGATCATGCAGTAGGTCAGGTTCCAGACCCCGCAGCTCAAAATGCCCAGGCCTGGGCTCTTTCCTTTAGGGCATCCCCTCACCCCGTGTCCTTGGACAGCTCCGGGATGGGGGCAGCTCCATTTCATCACATTTCAAGTAAAATCCTCCCACTGGGAGTTGCCTCGCCTGCCATGACCCTGAGCTGCCGTTCAGAATGAGACAAATAAGGAAATAACTGGGAGGCGTGACCTGAGCCCTTCTGGAAGGAGCTGGCGACAATCACAGTGAGGTAGTCCTGGCCCACTGGACAGCGTTCTCACGAGGGACATCACAGCGTCCTAGTAATAATCACAAGGACGGCGGCGCAAACTCCATGTCTCTCTCTCTTGCAATCTCAAGCGATCCACATGAGTGGTTCAGCTTCCCTCGTGCTTTTGAATGCAACAAAGAACACCTGAGCTTGAAGAGCTGCCAAGCACACAGGTCGAAAGCCTGTCTGTGTTTTGGTGCTGGGACCTGACGCAGATGTCTGTGTGCACGTGCCCCGCACGCCCAAGCCCAAGAACACTCACGCACGTGCACTTCCCATGTATGAAACTGCAAGTACCTGCCCACACTTCGGTGTTCGGGCACCCTCAGGAAGCCGGTAGAAGGCGCTGTGCATGTCGGTGCACTGCAAATTTGGAACTCTGAAAAGCAAACTAGGCAACTTTCCAGCTGAAACCCTAACTCTTTGGAAAAATAAGCCCCACCCCTCTGCCAGAATATTAACTGGGCTCTCCTCACCCACTGTTTTAATTAATATCCGCCACAGCATGGAAGAACTGTACAAAAGAGATCTTCATGACCCAGATAATCATGATGATCTAGAGCCAGACATCTTGGAAGGTGAGGTCAAGTGGGCCTTAGAAAGCATTGCTACGAACAAAGCTAGCGGAAGTGATGGAGTTCCAGTGGAGCTATTTCAGATCCTGAAAGATGATGCTGTGAAAGTGCTGCACTAAATATACCAGCAAATTTGGAAAACTCAGCAGTGGCCACAGGACTGGAAAAGGTCTGTTTTCATTCCAATTCCAAAGAAAGACAATACCAAAGAATGCTCAAACTACCACACAATTGCACTCATCTCACATGCTAGTAATGCTCAAAATTCTCCAAGCCAGGCTTCAGCAATATGTGAACCGTGAACTCCCTGATGTTCAAGCTGGTTTTAGAAAAGGCAGAGGAACCAGAGATCAAATTGCCAACATCCTCTGGATCATGGAAAAAGCAAGAGTTCTATTTCTGCTTTATTGACTATGCCAAAGCCTTTGACTGTGTGGATCACAATAAACTGTGGAAAATTCTGAAAAGAGATGGGAATACCAGACCACCTAACCTGCCTCTTGAGAAATCTGTATGCAGGTCAGAAAGCAACAGTTAGAACTGGACATGAAACAACAGACTGGTTCCAAATAGGAAAAGGAGTACGTCAAGGCTGTGTATTGTCACCCTGCTTATTTAACTTCTATGCAGAGTACATCATGAGAAACGCTGGACTGGAAGAAACACAAGCTGGAATCAAGATTGCCGGGAGAAATATCAATAACCTCAGATATGCAGATGACACCACCCTTATGGCAGAAAGTGAAGAGGAGCTAAAAAGCCTCTTGATGAAAGTGAAAGAGGAGAGCGAAAAAGTTGGCTTAAAGCTCAACATTCAGAAAACGAAGATCATGGCATCCAGTCCCATCACTTCATGGGAAATAGATGGGGAAACAGTGTATTAGACTTTATTTTTGGGGGCTCCAAAATCACTGCAGATGGTAACTGCAGCCATGAAATTAGAAGACGTTTATTCCTTGGAAGAAAAGTTATGATCAACCTAGATAGTATATTCAAAAGCAGAGACATTACCGACTAAGGTCCGTCTAGTCAAGGCTATAGTTTTTCCAGTGGTCATGTATGGATGTGAGAGCTGGACTGTGAAGAAAGCTGAGCACTGCAGAATTGATGCTTTTGAACTGTGGTGTTGGAGAAGACTCTTGAGAGTCCCTTGGACTGCAAAGAGATCCAGCCAGTCCATTCTGAAGGAGATCAGCCCTGGGATTTCTTTGGAAGGTATGATGCTAAAGCTGAAACTCCAGTACTTTGGCCACCTCATGCGAAGAGTTGACTCATTGGAAAAGACTCTGATGCTGGGCGGGATTGAGGGCAGGAGGAGAAGAGAACGACAGAGGATGAGATGGCTGGATGGCATCACGGACTCTATGGATGCGAGCCTGAATGAACTCCGGGAGTTGGTGATGGACAGGGAGGCCTGCCGTGCTGCAATTCATGGGGTCGCAAAGAGTCGGACACCACTGAGCGACTGAACTGAACTGAACTGAACTGAACTGACAGCTGGTGATGGAGGGCTGAAGCCTGAGCTGCATGAATGCAGCATTCCAGTATGTCATCAAGCTTGGATGGCCATTGTGGTCAGGATGTTTTGGTTAAATAAACAGATGCAGCAAGAAATGCCAATAAGCACAAAGCCCATCAAGTGCTCATATACAGGGAGGCAACAGCTTTCCTACTCCTGCCTTTGGCTCCTGTCCAGGCTGGCCCTGCCCTGACAGAGATTAAAAGGCCCTGCCCCTCCCCAGCTCATCCAGCCAGTAGGATCGCCACCTGCTGACTGCCTTCCCACCCATCAGGGCAAGGAACCCCTCCCCCAGGCATTTCCTTCTGCCATCTTGCTGCTCTGGAGTCCCCCTATGGATTCTCTTGGCAACACCAGTGAGGTTAATAAACCCCAAACACTCCATCTCCAAAGCCAAAGGAAGGTGTGATCTTCTGTATCACGGGATGGGGATGGGGATAGGGGGATTGGGGGATGAGGGGATGGGAGGCAGGAGAGGGTGGGCATATGAAAAATAAGTTGTATGAAATAAGATCGTGAAGAAAGCTGTCTGTGCTGGTTAGAAAACAAAGCAGTAGATGCTCCTTTCACTATTTCTTGGGTTGTGGGGGCAGGCATGTGGTTGGGGTGGGCTGGAGAGGGAAAGACAATTATATAACATTCCGTGAGAATTTGACAGACAGATGAGGGTGACAATTTCCTCTGCTGGCCCCCAGGCATCAGTGAATCAGTCCTGCATCACTTGTAAACTGTGAAGAGTGGCATTACCATAAATTCATGAGGATGAAGATCTCTCCCCTGAGAGGTGGGAGAGTCTGTGTTAGGGGAAAAATGATTCCTCTCTCCTTTCTTCACAGCACAAATTAGATCACGTCTGCCTAAAAATCCAGCTAATACCCAATCTTCCACCCAGGTTCTCTAGGGCTGTCTCTGAGGTCTCTGGTCTTTGGGCAGTAGAATCTTTCTGGGCTTCAGTGATTTTTGATGGTAACTGATGAAATTCGGTCTTTGTCCTTTTACTGAGGCAGCACAAGACCCCAAGAGCCTCTTGGACTAGGACCCCAGGGCATGGGTATTCAGACAAGAGGTTTAAGTGGGCCTGGGCTGGTGTCTGGAGTCTCAGCTCCAGGCAGTCACATTCTCTCAGCTCTCACTGGGTAATCAGAGCTGTGTATGAAAGGCTGGGGTGGGCTTTGAGGATCCGGGAATGCTGGGTGATCCTAGAAAGCTTTCTTTTAATTCTTCCACTTCCTGACTGAGTCACTGCATCCTTGGGAAGGCTTCTCTGACTTCCTGACCTGTTCTCATCATGCCATCGATTTCTCCCTCTTGGCACTCGTGATTGTTTCAGTTTACATTAATTTGTGTACCTGTTTATATTTCTCTTCCAAGGAACTGTGTGGTCCCTGAGGTCAGGTCCAGTGATGGTTCTCACTCATCATTGTGCCAAGCCCGGGGTCTGGCACCTGGCTAATGCAACAAGTGTTTCTTTTTGGTTGATGAATAAAATGACTGAATGAGTCAAACTCTGGAATGGATAACAAGTTTTTTGTACTTGATCTCTTAAATTAGGCCTGGGGCTGGGCTGGGCTGGGCTGGGGAGAGGAACTTTCCCTGTCATTAACTCTTGGGTAAGGATTGTTCCTGGACAGATGGGCTCAGGATGTGATGGCTATGGTTATGGGGAAAGTACCATATTTTGAGAACCATTCTTCTAATTAAATTCTTGCTTATGTGTGCAAGAAAGCATGCCCATTGATGTCTCATTTATTATAGTAAAAATTAGGAAAAAACTGAAGACCATCAGTGGACTGGAGAAAAATATTGTGACATATTACACAATGGATTACTATACAACAGTTAAGGGAATGAGACAAATACGTTTATTTCAACACAGATAGCTCTAGAAGGGTACAAGCTGCAGCACGCTATATATAGTATGCTGTGCTGTGCTTAGTCGCTCAGTTGTGTTCAACTCTTCGTGACCCCATGGACTGTAGCCCACCGGACTCCTCTTTCCATGGGGATTATCCAGGCAAGAATACTGGAGTGGGTTGCCATTTCCTCCTCCAGGGGATCTTCCCAACACCAGAATCAAACCCATGTCTCCTGTGTCTCCTGCTTTGACAGGCGGCTTCTTTACCACTGAGCCACCTGGGAAGCCCATCCATCTTATGGTGGTATTTTATTTAAGCAACACTCTATTTATTGTTTCCATTTCTAGGTTTTCAGTATTATTAAATAATTCGGTGATGAATATCTTAATATATCCAGCTTTGTCCAGGTTAATTCCTTCTATGCCTGGGGGTAGCAGCATCCCTGAATTTTAAGGTCACAAGGCAAATGACCTTGTCTGTCCCACTGGGCCAGGGATGGGGTGGCTTGGGATATGAATGACAGGTCTGTGGGAGTGGGTTTGGGCACCAGTTCAGTTCCTGGGGCCGCAGAAGTACTGAGCCTGTAGGGTCCCCTCTCTTCCTCCATTCATTCACTGCAAATGGGTTTACTGTTTCTCTGACATGCAGGAGCTGGTGGCCTGGAGGCAGAGATGTGAGGCAGTCAGAGATGATGAGGTCTGATCTGGATAGGAGAAACAGGCACAGCCACAAATACCACAGTTTAAAGTATAACATGGGAGTGAGCCCAAGGAGGGGCTGCAGGAGTTCTGAGCAAGGAATGATTTTGGTTCTGTGCAGTGAAGGCAGCTGGAGAGTTTTCAGGAAGCAGGGTATATCAACACTGTTGTTGTTCAGCCACTCAGTCACTCCAACCCTTTTCGACCTCATGGGCTGCAGCACACAAGGCTTCCCAGTCCATCTCTATCTCCCAGAACTTGCTCAAACTCATGTCCATTGAGTCAGTGATGCCATCCAACCATCTCATCCTGTCATCCCCTTCTCTCTTGCCTTCAATCTTTCCCAGGATCAGGGGCTTTCCCAGTAAGTCAGCTTTTTGCATCAGGTGGTCAAAGTATTAGAGCTTCAGCTTCAGCATCAGTCCTTTAGTCCAATCAATCATTCAGGTTGATTTCCTTTAGGACTAACTGGTTTGATCTCCTTTAGTTCAAGGGCCTCTCAAGAATCTTCTCTACCACCACAATTCAAAAGCATCAACTCTCTGGCACTCAGCCTTCTTTATGATCCAACTCTTACATCCATATGTGACTACTGGAAAAACCATAGCTTTGACTAGATGGACCTTTGTCAGCAAAGTAACATCTCTGCTTTTTAATATGCTGTCTAGGTTTGTCATAGCATTTCTTTCAAGGAGCAAGCATCTTTTAATTTCTGGCTGTAGTGATTTTGGAGACCAAGAAAATAAAGTCTGTCACCATTTCCATTGTTTCCCCATCTATTTGCCATAAAGTGATGGTACCAGATGCCATGATCTTAGTTTTTTGAATGCTGAGTTTTAAGCCAGCCTTTTCAGTTTTTCACTTTCATCAAGAGGCTCTTTAGTTCCTCTTTGCTTTCTGCCGTAAGGGTTGTATCATCTGCACATCTGAGGTTATTGATATTTCTCCCAGTAATCTTGATTCCAGCTTGTGCTTCATCCAGCCCAGCGTTTCACATGATGTACTCTGCATATAAGTTAAACAAACAGGGTGACAGTATATACAGCCTTGATGCACTCCTTTCTCTATCTGGAACCAGTCCATTGTTCCATGTCTGGTTCTAAGTGTTGCTTCTTGACCTGCATACAGGATTCACAAGAGGCAGGTAAGATGGTCTGGTATTCCTATCTGTTTGAGAATTTCCCACAGTCTGCTGTGATCCACACAATCAAAGGTTTTAGCATAGTCAATGAAGCAGAAGTAGATATTTTTATGGAATTTTCTTGCCTTTTCTATGATCCAGCAGATGTAGGCAATTTGATCTCTGGTTCTTCTGCCTTTTCTAAATCCAGCTTGAAGATCTGGAAGTTCTCAGTTCACTTATTGTTGAAGCCTGGCTTGGAGAATTTTGAGCATTACTTTGCTAGCATATGAAATGAGTGCAATTGTGCAGTAGTTTGGACATTCTTTGGAGAAGGCAATGGCAACCCACTCCAGTACTCTTGCCTGGAAAATCCCATGGATGGAGGAGCCTGGTAGGCTGCAGTCCATGGGGTCACAAAGAATCGGACACGACTGTGCAACTTCACTTTCACTTTTCACTTTCATGCCTTGAAGAAGGAAATGGCAATCCACTCCAGTGTTCTTGCCTGGAGAATCCCAAGGACTGGGGAGCCTGGTGGGCTGCCGTCTCTGGAGTCGCACAGAGTTGGACACGACTGAAGTGACTTAGCAGCAGCAGCAGTTGAACATTCTTTGGCATTGCCCTTTGATTAAAACAAAATTTTTTATCAGCTTCATTGAGGTATACTTTACATATGATAAAATTGAGCCATTTCAAGTATAGAATTCAATGATTTTTAGTAACTCTACCAGGTGGCATAACCATTACTGTATATCAGTTTTATAACATTTTCAAAAAGATCCCTTTCACCATTAACAGTTCATCCCCATTCCCACCACCACCCCTAGGTAACCATAAATCCACTTTCTCACTCTGAATTTGTAGGATTACATTTTAGAGGATGGAAACTGGACTTTATATTAAGGTAACTGCAAGAAAAGAGTAAGGGCTTCCTCAGGTGGCTCAGTGGTAAAGAATCCACCTGCAATGCAGGAGATGTAGATTCTATCCCTGGGTCAGGAAGATCCCCTGGAGGAGGAAATGGCAACCCACTCCAATATTCTTGCCTGAAGAATCCCCATGGACAGAGGAGCCTGGCAGGCTATAGTCCATGTGGTCACAAAAGAGTCAGACATGACTAAAGTGACTGAACATGCATGCAAGGAAAGAGTAAATCCTGGAGACACAGGTGATTTAGCTCTTTATAGCAGAAAAGAAGTCCCCTAACCTCTTTGCCATCTGAGGTGAAATTCTAAACTCTGAAACTTGAACAGTCAAGATTTCTTCACGCCTAGAAGCTAGCATGCTCTACATTTGATCAATAATGCTTTCCTTTATCCCTTGCCTTTTTTTTTTTTAAGAGTTATGTTTTATTCGGCAGGAGCTTTTAGGACTACAAGCCTGGGAGGCAGCCTCTCAAGTAACCTGAGAGAACTGCTCCAAGAAGGCAGAGGGGAGAGCTAGGATATATCGGAGTTTTCCAACAAAGGGCAGGTAGCAGGAACAAACAGATTACTGTTAATTAAGGAAAACTAGAAATTTCAAGTTAAGGAATTTAGTGCTTTTGTATGTATGGCAAGATGAAAGAGTTTGGGTTCACTGAAATCATTTCCTTCCTGAGTTCCTGCAGAGCTCACCAGCTCTCTGTTAGCAGTGGCTGCGATCATGGGTTACTAGGACATCCTTTGTTTACTGATATGTGGGCAATATTCTATTTACCTGTTCCTCCTCTTGGTCAGAAATTTAACCAATATTTGGGAGACATTTCATGTCCTTGGTCTTGGCTTTGAAAATGCACATGTCTGTGGATGGCCCGGAGGTCATGGACAAGCTGGCTGAGTATCCCTAGAGGCTACCACAGAACTCCATAGGACTCTACTCTCTTGAGGTCTGCCCTGGTCTCGCTGTGATGGGGCTCCCTATGGTCTCTGCCCACCTTAGGCCCAAATACTTTTCATTCTGAGAAAGAGAGAGATGTGAGCAGGTGTTCTATGTTCAGTCTGTCTGCCTTTTTATAATCAGATGTGCTTTGAGATGCTCTGTGCAAGATTCTTTGACATAACTTTTCTTCCCCTAATTTCAAAACGAATGCAGTCTTGATAGAGAAAGGTAGCACAGTAAAACAGATATGAGGCCCCTCTATGATCTCAGCCTTCCTAGGTAGTGCTAGTGGTAAAGAACCCACCTGCCAATGTTGGAGACAGAAGAGATGAGGGTTGGGAAGATCCCCCAGAGGAGGGCATGGCAACCCACTCCAGTATCCTGGCCTGGAGAATCCCATGGACAGAGGAGCCTGGTGGGCTACAGTCCATGGGGTCACAGAGTCAGGCACGCCTAAAGCGACTTAACACACGCACACATACTATGATCTCACCTGAAGATAACCTCTACTACATTTGAGCACAAGTACTTCCTGCCCCCAGCCCCTCAACTTGTCTGGCATTTTGTTGGCTTCCATTAAATCCCTATGGCAGTGGGAGAGGTGTTTTGAATGACTGGGTACCAGCCTGGCTCTTACTGGGCAGGAAGCCCTGGCCCTCAAACTCCCATCCGGGCTGCTTTTGGAACTTTGAACCAGTTATTTAACCTTGATCTTAGTTTTTCCCTCAGACAATGAGGCAAATGCTTGACTCTGGGGAGAGAGTCCTTCTGCCTGGGGCATTATCTGCTGTGTAAAAGAAGACAGTCAACTGGAAGCTATTAATAGTTTTAAACTCTCTGAAGAGTATCTGGGCAGCAGGTTGCAACACATCTGAGATAATTCAATTTTTACAAAAGCTATTTCCATTAATCATTTATTAATGGCTCTCCCAACTGAGGCAATTAAATAGACCTAGGATTAAAAAGAACGCATATTCATTTCATATCTGTCTAATTACCCTGAAGTTCATGGATCCTGGCAGAATGTGGAAAATGGACTCCAGGCTTTTCCTTTGTTCTTTGCATTTCTCTCTGACTTTGGCTTCAGCCCCCAGAGGAGGCAGCCTCTGGGGTGTGTGTCTGCATGTGCATGTGCGTGTGCGTGTGCGTGTGCGTGTGTGTGTGTGTGTGTGTGTGTGTGACACCCAGTGGTCCAGGTTCAGCGGGGAAGCACACTGACTGTGAAAAATGAGGAAGGCTTTGCAGGTGGAGACAGGAGCTGGGCCAGGGCTGCTTGAGAAACAGGGAACCCAGTTAGTCAAGACTGTCTTTTGGAATTTGAGAGTGAGAGGTAGAGAAATTGAGTAGCAGCCTCCTGGACTTGTCCCAGAAAAGCCAAGGGGAACATGCTGACCCTGAGCTGAAAAGCAGGAGATGACAGTGTAGACTGATATCACAGGGTACCTCCTGTCTGCAGGCGGTGTTAGGTACTTAGGCTAATTCAGGTCAGTTCAGTTCAGTCACTCAGGCCGAGTCCAACTCTTTGCGATCCATGAATCGAAGCACGCCAGGCCTCACTGTTCATCACCAACTCCCAGAGTTCACTCACACTCACATCCATCGAGTCCGTGATGTCATCCAGCCATCTCATCCTCTGTCGTCCTCTTCTCCTCCTGCCCCCAATCCCTCCCAGCATCAGAGTCTTTTCCAATGAGTCAACTCTTCACGTAAGGTGGCCAAAGTACTGGAGTTTCAGCTTTAGCATCATTCCTTCCAAAGAAATCCCAGGTTTGATCTCCTTCAGAATGGACTGGTTGGATCTCCTTGCAGTCCAAGGGACTCTCAAGAGTCTTCTCCAACACCACAGTTCAAAAGCATCAATTCTTCAGTGCTCAGCCTTCTTCACAGTCCAA
>SJYC01035536.1:0-21731 GCA_006408675.1 Madoqua kirkii
TATTTGGAACCAGTCTGTTGTTCCATGTCCAGTTCTAACTGTTGCTTCCTGACCTGCATACAGATTTCTCAAGAGGCAGGTTAGGTGGTCTGGTATTCCCATCTCTTTCAGAATTTTCCACAGTTTATTGTGATCCACACAGTCAAAGGCTTTGGCATAGTCAATAAAGCAGAAATAGATGTTTTTCTGGAACTCTCTTGCTTTTTCCATGATCCAGCGGATGTTGGCAATTTGATCTCTGGTTCCTCTGCCTTTTCTAAAACCAGCTTGAACATCAGGGAGTTCACGGTTCACGTATTGCTGAAGTCTGGCTTGGAGAATTTTGAGCATTACTTTACTAGCATGTGAGATGAGTGCAATTATGCGGTAGTTTGAGCATTCTTTGGCATTGCCTGTCTTTGGGATTAGAATGAAAACTGACCTTTTCCAGTCCTGTGGCCACTGCTGAGTTTTCCAAATTTGCTGGCATATTGAGTGCAGCACTTTCACAGCATCAACTTTCAGGATTTGAAATAGCTCCACTGGAATTCCATCACCTCCACTAGCTTTGTTCGTAGTGATGTTTTCTGAGGCCCACTTGACTTCACATTCCAGGATGTCTGCCTCTAGATGAGGGATCACACCATCGTGATTATCTGGGTCATGAAGATCTTTTTTGTACAGTTCTTCTGCATATTCTTGCCCCCTCTTTTAATATCTTCTGCTTCTGTTAGGTCCATACCATTTCTGTCAGGCTAATTAGTCCTCCCCAAACTCCATGGTTAGATATCAACATCCACATTTTGGATGTAAGGAAAATAGGGCTCGAGAGGCTACGTGACTTGTTCCGAGTCACACAACCGACGAGCAGCAGAGCCAAGGCTGGGGTCCAGCCGTGCTGACCTCAGTGTCTTGGCAACTTCCCCTCAGCCACACAGATGCTGTCGTGCAGTCTAGGCTGGCACTCTCCAAGATGCTGCTATGGAAGCAGAAAAGTCAAACAATGTAGATTTTCCACTGCCACGGGAATAAAGCACCCTTCCCCTTCCCCCACCCCAGGGAAGAGACTGTAATTAAAGAATTCCCGGGCATCCAGTGGAGCTGAGCAAAGGGAATTCTTACCCAGTGTCCTTCCTTAGGGCAGGTCCTGAAGATGGGAACTGACTCCTGCTCTCCAGAAGCCTTTACCACCCAAACTCTTGGGTCCAGGGAGGTCTTCTCCAGGTTGTGCGATCCTGGACACCTGTCAGCTTCCTCCAGTCGGAGCATAGGGTGGGGGGAGAAAGTTGTGAGCAAGTAAGGGGTCACAGGGGCAGCTGGACCCAGAAACATAGGTAGGGCTACTACAGGGAAACTTAGATGGTCTCTTGGATGCCCAGTTCCTAGGGCAGTGGTATTCAAAGTGAGGGATGCAAACCCCCACACATAGGAAACACTGCCACAGAGTCTCGAGCACTGAAGGTTTGAAAAGACTTAATGTCCAGATGCTCAGCCTCCCATGGTACTCTTTCGTAAAGCTGATCTCCCTGGGAAGCACCTGGCTTCATGCTAACCCTTCCCCTACCATAAGAAAGCCCCACGTGCCCCCACCTTCCAGGCTACAAACATAATGGAGGTGTCTTTCAAGGTTTAATCAAGCTACCCCAAACACTCTGGGCACACAGTCTTTCCAACTCCTACACACATTTCTGTTAAAGGGTGAAGCCTGGCATTAGAAATGGGAACTGGGGCTAAGACTGGGATATTCTGAATCCAGATATGTAGAAGAGTGCAGTGGTGGAAGTAATAACAATTTTTATTTAAGAATTTTAACTCTTCTATTCTCTGAATGTAACTCTAATGTTTCCAGGACGGTCATGTTTTTAAAGATACACTGAAGAAAAAAATACAGATGAAATTTTTATGTGATGTCTTTCATATTTGTGTGCATTATTCAATAAAGCAGTTTGGTTACTTTTATCAAATCACATTATAAATTATTTATTCCAGATGCAGCCAATATTCATCTTATTTCATCTTGTAAAATGTTCAGATTTTCTACCTCTCATTTAAAGTATGCCAACTGTGGGTCAATTATTTTTTAGTGGAGTTTATCTTTTCTTTTTCATTGAATACATAGAACAATTTGATCACAATGTGCAATGAAGTGAATGGAATTATTTCTTTAACTCATTCCCCAAACCAACACCAGAGTTCAAAGAAAAAGATTGCTTTTTATCAAACTCAAGGAGATCAGCCCTGGGATTTCTTTGGAAGATATGATGCTAAAGCTGAAACTCCAGTACTTTGGCCACCTCATGCGAAGAGTTGACTCATTGGAAAGGACTGTGATGCTGGGAAGGATTGGGGGCAGGAGGAGAAGGGGAGACGACCGAGGATGAGATGGCTGGATGGCATCACTGACTCGATGGACGTGAGTCTGAGTGAACTCCAGGAGTTGGTGATGGACAGGGAGGCCTGGCATGCTGTGATTCATGGGGTTGCAAAGAGTCAGACACAACTGAGTGACTGAACTGAACTGAACTTACTAAAAACCTAGTAATTTAGGCTTCACATTACAAAAATTATTTATAAAATTTACAAATTAAGTAATCAGTAACCACAAATTAAGCTATGATTTTGTTTTTATAACTTATAAAATAGATTAAGTTATCAGGTCAAACTCATGTAAATCTTGGCTTGGCTATTTTTAGAACATTATCTTATGAGATTTCTCCCCAAATTTATTTTCCAGTAGATTGTATGGTATTCCTTGAAGTGCCCATCACTTTTCAGATAGAAAGTAAGTCTGACTGGGTTGACAGATTTAACAATAAGGATTGGTATGACAAGTAGTGTGAGAAATATTTTTCATAGATTGATGAAATAAATTTGCAGTTTCTAGATATTGTGAAGAGCATCCTCTGCCCTCTGGCTTTCCAGTCCTCACCTATGAGATGAATTGGGACCAAGGAGGCTAAAATCAGAGCTCTCCTCCTAGCTCTGATCTGCTGGGTTTTTGTGATTCTCAGGTTTATAACTGAGACACAAGCAAAGATGAATCTAGCCATGAAGGGAATTCACAGCACAGCAGGGATGAAAGTCTGCTTCTCAAGCCCTGGCGATCCACCCTGATCTCTTGACTCTCACATGTGTCAGCAAGGTGACTGAGGATGCTGGGCTGACTGGGAAAACCCAAGAGCTACATTTTCTGCGATTCAGAAAACAGGAGTGAAGGTGTGTGATTGCTTCCCACAGGCCTCTCAAGTGAATCCCAGGCAGCAATGCCCCCCACCCCCAGCACTCCTAGAAACCCTGAACCCTGTGATGGGTATTGTTCCACTAATCCCTGACTCAGGGGCTGGCAGGGTCAGGACAATGCCTGAGGATTAGAGAGCTGGAGACCATCAGCCAAGGAAGCAGAAAAGGTAGGAGGCATGCCTTTTCCCACTGTGTGTCAAATGGGGAAGCACAACCCCAGGGAAGCTAAATGACTCACCCCAAATTGTCCACCTAAAGCCTTAGTTTCGGCTGCTGGCTCAGGGCTCTTTCCCATTATCATATGGCCTGTGGGGTGCAAGCTGGAGTTAGCAAATTGGTGCCATTTAGCTGTGTTTTTGTTTGAATATCTAGTGCAGAGAAGAAAATGGCAAATATAGCTGGAAGAAGCTCCTATTCTTGGGAACCCCCATACAAATGACCACAGCTGGAGAGGATGGGCTTGCAGGCCTACTGCTCCCGGGCCCTCAGCTGCCCTGTTCCTCCTAGAAGGACCTTGCAGGAAACCCTGTCAGACTGACACTGGCTGCAAAGCCTTTGAGTTTTGTGAGGTTTCTGTTCAGTCAGACCCCTGACATTGTGAGAGGAGACTGAGCACTGTTTCTGACCTAGAGGGTCACTAGGTGTATGATTCAGTGATGAGGCTCAGCTTCCTTCTCTGGGGATGGGAGTGAGGAGGGGTAGTGGTGGACTAAATGATCTTTAAGGTCTCTGTGACCCAGTCCTACAGGAAGGGGGAAAGTTTCTGGATTAGCATTGTTTTGATCTCAGCAAGCTTTGAAGCCCAACATTCCCAAAAAGAGGGCTTCCCTGGTGGCTCAGTTGGTAAAGAATCTGTCTGCAATGCAGGAGACTCGATTTTGATCCCTGGGTTGAGAAGACCCCCCTAGAGGAGGTGATGGCAACCCACTTCAGCATTCTTGCCTGGAGAATCCCATGGACAGAGGAGCCTGGCGGGCTACAGCCTGTAGGGTTGCAAAGAGTTGGACACAACTGAAAAGACTTGCCATGCATGAAGAGAAAGAAGGAATACTTATATAACCATAGAATTACATTACACATATTGTCTACATATTTTTTCCACAAATCCGGGAGGAAGAAAAACAGTATAGGGCAAAATTACGCTCAGGACCTTGGGGTGGAAGTTGGACTGTACTCTTGACTCTTTTGTTACTTGAATTCCTCTTAGATTTTGCTTCTTCAGCTGGGTCCTGGCTCAGCTATGGTTTACTGAACAACTAGGCACTTTATAAACAGAATCTCCATTAGACCTTTTTGTGCTCTGGTTGGTTTTATTCTCCTGAGCTTCTTGTCTTCTGTCCAGAGGGACAAGCAAGCTGTCTTCTGGTGTCTCCAGGGCTGTTGTGTGGTGGAGATGTTGTGTAGGGTTTGCTGTACCTGGTGAGGAATTCGACCAGACGAGGTCCTGACTCACCCTGATTCTAGACAACTCAGTTCTGAGGAGTTTTTCCTCAGCCATATTAGTCAGGGCTCTTTCAGTAGAACGTGACAGAAACCCAACTCACACTTGCTTTAATACAAAGTGGAATTTTGGGCTCAGGAAACTGGGAAAGACAGGGGTAAAAGGAACATGAGGTGTCTGGATTGAAGGCTCAATGATGTCAGCTTTCTTTCAACAGTTCAGTTCAGTTCAGTCACTCAGTCGTGTCTGACTCTTTGCAACCCCATGAATCGCAGCAAGCCAGGCCTCCCTGTCCATCACCAACTCCTGGAGTTCACTCAGACTCACGTCCATCGAGTCCATGATGCCATCCAGCCATCTCCTCCTCGGTCGTCCCCTTCTCCTCCTACCCCTAATCCCTCCCAGCATCAGAGTCTTTTCCAATGAGTCAACTCTTTGCATGAGGTGGCCAGAGCACTGGAGTTTCAGCTTCAGCATCAGACCCTCCAAAGAAATCCCAGGGCTGATCTCCTTAAGTGCCCAATCACTTTTCTCTCTTTGTAATTTTTCTTTTTTTTTTTCTATTACAAATAGAAATATTTGGCATGGGAATGAGGAAAGGGGAGAGGCATGGCTGCAGACAACCCAGCTGAAACCACTCCTGTTAGTGGCCCTAAAAGAAAGAACTTCAGTGTACACAAGTCTCAGGAGAGGCTCTAATTGGCTGGCTTAGGCCACATGCCCACCTCTGGGACCAACACCATATCCAGGCCAGGTTAGGGCAGCAGGGTTGTAGCCACTGGCAGTCAAATCCCATGGAACAAGTTGTGTGTGTGTGTGTGTGTGTGCACGTGCACATGTGTAGCAGTTTCGTAAGTGAGATATTGTTATCAGGGTGGGGTCAGAGGGATATTGTGAGATCAAAACAAAGGAACCCACTATCCAGGTTGAGCAATGGTAAAGAATCCCCCTGCCAATGCAGGAGACTGTAAGGGATGCAGATTTGATCCCTGAGTCCCGGAGTTCCCCTGGAGAAGGAAATGGGCAACCCACTCCAGTACTGTTGCCTGGAAAATTCCACGGACAGAGGAACCTGATAGGCTACAGTCCATGAGGTCACAAAGAGCCGGGCCATGACTGAGCACGGCGTGCGCGCGCGCGCACACACACACACACACACACACACACACATTGTAACAAGAACAGAGAGAACTTGACAGACAGAACCGTTGGGTATAAAATTAACTAGATAACTGAAAAAGGAGACCGCCCTCCCTCCCTCCAAGGACAGAGGTGGCAACTTCAGGAATCAGCCAACATTCCCCTGGCTGGAGGAGCAAAGCACAGAGGAGGAGCTCTGCAGAGCTGGAACTCATACTTGGGAGGAAGGAGGGCCGCGTGCCTGGAACCAGACCTCCCCAGTAGGGGCGCCAGCTGGCTGTTAACATTGTCTCTTGGCGGTCAGGGTGGGGTGAAACGGGTTCTGCAGGAGCTGGAAAAGCTGCAAACTGGAGTCAGCTGCTGTTCCAGTTTGGCCTTGGCTGGGCCGGGGTAAGAATAGCGGTGGGATGGTGGGGCGCCAGCTGGCTGTTAACATTGTCTCTTGGCGGTCAGGGTGGGGTGAAACGGGTTCTGCAGGAGCTGGAAAAGCTGCAAACTGGAGTCAGCTGCTGTTCCAGTTTGGCCTTGGCTGGGCCGGGGGAAGAATAGCGGTGGGATGGTGCTCACGGAAACAGGAAGCCTGCAGGAAGCAGACGGGGAACAAACAGGAAAGAGTAAGCCGGCTCTCCGCCTCCAGCCCGTAGGCGCCTTCTTGCGCCCCCTATCGCCATAGCTTACACAGCGCTAGCCCGCAAAGCCAAGTGAGGGAGGGCGCGGAATCCTGGCCGGGGCCCAGAACAGTGACTTGACAACTGACCCCGGTGTCTTACTGCAGGGGTTCTGGGTGGTGTGGCTTCCAGAGTAGCAATCTGTGTCCCTCAGGAGGCTGTGAATGTCTAGAGGTCAGGGGCACGTCTGATGTATCTGTGTCTTTCTCAGCCCTGCCTGGGCTGAGCTGGCCCTAGTAAGTGTATGGCAGGAGGCCAGGGTGAGTGGGTCCTGGGGCAATTCTGCAGCCCGCCCTGCTCAGCCTTTAGAGTTCCTGCCTGTCTTCTCCGGGGGTGTGATTCTAGGTTCTCCCTGCATGGGCCAGGGAGGGAGTGAGTTAAACCCCCACCGTGAGCAGCTTGGGGTAGGCTCTGCCCAGCCTGGTTGATCTGCCCATCTCCCCCACCTACCTCCGCCCCACCAATTTTTCTCATTCTCACCTACTTTCTGATAAAGTCAGAAGTAGAGTTCCCGCCTCACCATGCGTTAGATATGTGGGTTTGGGCAGGTTATTGGACCATTCTGAGCCCCAGTTTCCCCAGAACTCCCCCGTTAGTCCTTTATTCTCAGCACCAAGAAGCAAGAAGAAAGTCTTGGTCCTCTCCATCCATGTATATCTCCCTTCCTCCAGTTCCCCTTCCCTATCCTGGTTCTTAAAAGGAGTGATGATTCAGCATCATAATTAGGCTTTGAGATGCAGTCAGTATCAGCAAGACAGAGATCTGTTTAACTGAGAGAAAAGCAAATATCCAAGACAACTGGGACTTGCTGGGCAGGCTCCTGGGATCTCTACAGGATGAAGCAGGGCCCCATGGTGAGGAGAGGGGAGAAGCTGAGGTGGAAAAGGGGCTCTGCATCAACCCTGAGGAAGCAGGACAGGTGAGAACCATCTCGTGGCTCCCAGTGAATTCCAGCTCCGCTGAACATTTCAGCCAGACTTCTCAGGTGAAGACCTGAGCCTCCTAGCCTCCAGCTGCTGTAGGGAGGGACAGCAAGGGGACAGGCCCCGTGGGGGTAAAGGACCCCCAAAGACTTGACAGGGCCATGTGGGAAATGGGAATGGGCCAGTGCCCAATACAGAGTAAACACTCCCATAATAAATGGTAGCTTTAGCTCTATTATAGCCCTTATCACGCCTAGCCTCTACTAAGGTTTCTGTGTACAAGTTTATCTTCCTCACTAATCTTGAGTTCTTTCAAGGTAGAGGCTGTGTCTAATTTTTCTCTGGTGGTATTGTGCCCAGAGGATATGGGGGTTGTGTCTGGAGACCACAGTCAAGGCTAGATGAGTGTTAGGAGAGCCTGCCGTGGTGGTGTGGCCTAGGTATTGCTGTGAGCTGAGGAAGGGGCGTAAGTGGTGGCAGACTTGACATTTCCCAGAGAGGGACCCTGGCAGGCAGGTGGAGGAGATCAAAGTACAGAGCCATCTTTCTCAGCCAAAGGAGAGATCCGCAATGAGCCAGGTGTCCCAAAGGGAGGCTTACTGCTCCCGAGGACTGATGGGGCTTCTGGGATCTGCTTGGCATCATCCCAGCCAGAGAGCACCTGCTTCCTTAAGAACTGCAGTTTCCTTTGTTGAATGCAGCCCCCAGATGAGGAATGGTTTGGGCTGTGCTTTTCCTTTCTTTTTTTTTGGAATGAGCCCTCTTGGGGAAAATTCCAGTGCCTGGTGACTTTGAAACACTGGGGGTGGGATGGAGACCGACATTTTCCAGAGCAGCCCCTCAGCACAGTCAGCATCTGTCTCCCTCCATCTGCTTGGCTTTGTGTCTACCTGCGATGCTTAGTGCTGATGGACAGGTTTGCCGATTGGCCACTCTCTGGAGGGCCCTTCTTTGGAACTGGGCAGTGGGGCTGGTGGGTGGAGAGGCTTCTGAATCCAGGCTGCTGACCTTGTTCCTGCGGTCCAGACACAAAGCAGGGGGTGGACGTGCCTTTCCTTCCCTGCTTAATAATCATCCCTGATGGGCCCCTTCAACTTGAAAGATGGGGCACAGTACCTGTAATGAGTGATGACTTAGGAGTCAGCCTGCTCGTGTCTGAATCCTGACTTCATGTCACCTGGGGCAAGTCAATTCTCTTGAAGCCTCAGTTTTCTCATCTGCAAATTAACTATCCCAGAAAGTTATATGAAGCTTAAATTAGATAATTAGGATGAGAAGTTTAAGCACAGGGCCTGGTGCTTGATAAGCAGTGATGGAGTATAGTTTTTATTAGTGGTAGTACATTTCCTGTGGCTGCTATCACAGCTTACAATAAACTGTGTGGCTTTTAACAGCCAGTCACAGTTCTGATGTTCAAGTCCGAAATCAAGGTGTCAGCAGGGCCGTGCTCCCCTCTGGAGACTCTAGGAAAGAGTCTGCCCTTTGCCTTGTCCTTGGCTGCCCGCATTCCTTGGTTCGTGGCTGCCTCATTCCAGTCTTCGAGGCTGGCCTCTTTAATCTCTCTACATGATCTGTCTTTGCCTGGCCTTCTCCATATGTGTGTGGTCAAAACTCCCTCTGCCTCCCACTTATAAAGAAGGATATGATGCAGTGGAGGGGAGCCTCAATTTAGTCGCATCTGCAAAGAATCTTTTCTTTTTTACCCACATAAGTAATATTCGCAGGTTCCAGGGATTATGATCTCTGGGGGGCCACTTTTCAGTTTAACAAAGAGGGAAAGGCAGAGCGTGGGCGAGAGACTGATGTCACTGGTCACTGTCCTAGGACAGGCACCCTGTAGGCAGACCCTGGCTGAGGCTTCATGTGCACTAGGTTTATTAGGGAAGTTCTCCCAAGAGAAACTAGGAAGAGTGGGAAAAGCGGGTCAGAGAAGCGAAAGGAGCTAGTCATGCCAAATTGGAAGCCCCAGTCTCAGGCTACTCCCACAGGCAGATTTAAGGAAAAAAACCTCTGATGAGATGGACTCTCACTTTTATCCAATCCTATTTCCTTCCTTTCCCTTCCTGAGGAAATTATTGTCGTAAATTTGATAGGTTCCTTCTTGTCCACCTCAAAAATGTTTATAACATATGTATGTGCCCATAAGCAATGTAATGTCTTATTTTTAAAAATTTGTAATAATATAAATTTATTGATTTTATACATCTTTCTAGCTCCTTTGTTGTTTTTATTTTAACTCAGTGTAGGGTTTGGGGGATCTGTCATATAATATGTGTATTTTTCAATTTAAATAAAAACTACAGGGCTGTCCTCCAAGTAGCCTTGCTAATTTATCCCTTGACATGCAGCATATATGTTCCTATTCCCTCACATCCTCAAAAAGATGAGTATTAGACCTTTGAATTTTTTCCAAAGCAAGGGGAGTGAAATGGTATCATGACATTTTCATTTGTTCTTCCATGAATGCTTGGGAAGTTGAGCATCTTTTCAGATGTTCATTACGTTTCCTCTTCTGTGATTACCCCTTCATATCTCTTACCTTGCTTTCTGTTGGGCTGACTGTCTTTCTCGTTAAGTTGTAGAAGATCTTCATGTACTCTGGAAACTACTTTTTTTTTCATTATATATTTCAAATAATTTCTAATCTGTTACTTTTTGTGATGATATTTAAAATATTTAGATTTTCATTCATCTGAATTTATTTTGGTACATATTATAGGACAGAAACCTAATTTTATTCTTTTACAACAGAAATTATTGTCCCAACATCATACAGATGTAGTTTCTAGGCTCTCCAGTCAATTAGTTTAATCTATTTTTTCATTGCTGTACAAATACCACCTTATTTTCATGATTACAACTTTGTCTTTCAAGCCTGTTGGTTAAATCATGTCCCTTACCTCTTGTTGTTCTTTATAAATGTGTTGGCTTTTCCTGATGGGATATGTGAGATGAAGGCTAGAAATCTTGCAGCTCCCAGAGGGATGTCAGCCTTAGTGTGAAGCTGATACTATGGAAGAGAGCAGAGATGGGAAGATACTGAATCCTTGATGACATTGTTGCTGAATCACCTACTCTGATCCTACCTCTGGAGGTTCTATTTATCTGAGCTAGTAAATCTACTTTGTTGTCAATTAATTTAAATGGGTTTTTCAATAACTTGTAGCTACAGCTTTCTCCTTCACTTGGCATATCTTTTACTCTTGAATTATTTTCCAACTATGTCATTATGTTTGGCGCACTTCTTATAAACTATTTATTTGGATACTTAAAGTGTAGTCTGGAATGTCTGTCTTTTAATAGGCAATGTTACCTCTTCTGACTTGTGTGATTACTGTGATTATTTGGACTTAATATCTAAAATGTTTTGCATTTTCCATATATCATTTCTTTGCTTACCTTTTCCCTGCTTTTTGTGAGAATGATTGGTTTTTCTTCTCTCATTTGCCCTCTAATGATTTATAGTTATATATTTTGTTCTGGCCTTTAGTCTTTTCCTATTTTTTTAAAATATACTTTATTTCGTTTTGACTGTGCTGGGTCTTTGTTGCTTTGTAGGGGCTTTCTATAGTTGTGTTGAGCAGGGGCTGCTCGTCATTATGGTGCGCCTCTCATCGTGGTGGCTTCTTTTGTCGTGCAGCACAGGCTCTGGAGTGCGGGCTCAGTAGCTGTGGTGCTCAGGCTCTGGGTGCTCAGGCTCAGTAGCTGTGGTGCACAGGCTTAGGTTCTCTGAGGCTTCTGAGATCTTCTCTGACCAGGGATCAATCCTCTGTCCCCTGCTTTGGTAGGTGGATTCTTATCCACTGCATCACCAGGGACGTCCCCTAGTTTTTAGTATACATACTTCACTTTGTATTTTTCTAACAAAACCCGAGGTTAATCAATATCTTTGTCCTCCTCCTGGGTAAATTAGAGATTTTATTTACTATAATTTTATCTCCCCTAACAGCAGTTCCTGTTACTATTTCTAGTGTTTTGATGTTCCCTTGTTTTTAAACCTCCTCAAACTGATGATGATGATTCAACACTTATTTATATCATAATGATTTTTTTGCTTACCCTTACCTTTGAAAGTAATGTTTTTAGCCATTCCTTTTTCTGAGATGATTTTCTCTATTTTGCCTCACTCTTAAATGACATTAAATTGGGTATAGAATTCTAGGAGTAACTCACAGCCCCAAGGTATCTGGATTTAGTAAGCTCCATTTCACCAAATTCTACCCCTCCTAGGAACGATTCTCTTTGGTCATTTTATCAAAGGGACATGCTAAAATATATGAAAATTTGTAAAATAAATGAACATTTGTATACCCTTAAGTACACTGATAGCCTTAAATCTAAACATGTTGAGAGAGGAAAGAAGAAATATTCCACACTAGAATCCCCTTGGATAATGTTTTTTCTTAGCACTTTGAAGATATAATTTATTGTTTCATGGTGTCTATGATGATGGATACTCTGTTGCTTATCTGGTAATCATTATCTTGTAAGTGTCTATAATTTCACTAAATTAGCATTTTTGAATTTTTTTCTTTGTAGATAACATGTTTATTTATCCTGCTTGGGGATTCGTGTGTTTATTCAATGTAAGGCTATATGTCTCTCCTAATTTCTGGAGAAATGTTAGCCATTATTTCTTTAAACAGCATCTCTTTTGTAGTCTGTGTATTCTTTACTTTTGAAACTCTTATTAGAGATATATATTGTGGCTTCTCAACCTCTACTCTACATCTCTTCAGTCCTCTCTCATATTTTATAGCTCTGTGGTTTTGTTAGCTCTGTTGTTCTATTCACAAATTCCTCCTTCAATTGTATCTAGTAATTGTTTAATCTGATCATTGATTTTTTAAAATTATGAATTATATTGTTCAATTTGTAATTTTCTATTTGATACCTGTCTCAATCCCTCTATTTGTCTTTTATAATCTGTTTTTTTTTGCCTTATAAATCTAATCATTTTAAAATTTCTTTACATCCTACAAGCATACTTGTTTTGAAGACCCCTTCAGACTTCTATATAATTTTTATTATATTAAAGTTTCTCACTTGTGTTTGTTTAATGTATCTGCTGATTATTCCTCATAAACTTGCTTGCAAAGTTTGCAGTTTTACAGGTGAGAAATTGTTTTATGTGGGGGTCTTTTATATGCTTCAATTGTGGCAATGTTCCTGTGGTATGATATTGAAATTACTTCTGCCATGTCTAAAGGATAAATAGTTTCTGGACCAGATTTTATGTGAGTTTCTAGGCTCAGGACATTCATATCATACTGATTATATGAGAATACCTGTCCACATATAACACACAGACTAGAGGTTTAGCTATCTCATGGGTGAGTATTTTCATCACAGTTCAAGTCAAGTGGCCCACTTTTGTGCCTAATATTTGGGTCAGCAAGCAGAATTTTTCATCTAATCCCAGTTCCAAGTAAAGAAGCCCTTTCTTGACTCCTGGCTTCATTTAAGCAGCTTAGTTCCAATATCTCTGCTATTTTCAAGACTGCAGCTTTTATATCCCTCCGTAGGTGAGAATTAAAATTACATCATCTCTTAAGACTATATGATTCCATTTGTATAGAATTCTGTAAAAGGAAAAAATATTGGGACAGAGACATATCAGTGGTTGCCAGAGACAAGAGGTGGTGGAACAGATTAACTGCAAAGGGGAGAGGGGAGTTTAGTGGGTGTTGAAACTGACTTATGCTTGACTGGCATAGTGGTTACGTAACTGAACACATTTGTTAAAACTCACAGTACTGTATATTTAAGATGAATTTTACTGCATGTAAATTATACCTTATTTAGATTTTAAAAAGATACAAGATTGCATATTGAATTCAATGTAATTGTTGATAAATCAAACACACACACAGAAACAACTCAGCAGCATTTGCTTAGATGGGTTCACCCACTGGTCATCAATGAGTTTCCTCTTCACTCAAACATGCACAGATTTATTTAGCTTCTAATCTTGGTTTTAGATTTAATTTTCAGTATTTCACCTAGCAGGTCCATGGGTTTGGAGCAGGAAGGGGACTCACCATACCAGCTCAGTTTGCTCCCTTGACTGGAAGTCAGGTGCCCTGTCATGCCTGCTTCAGGCCACTGCTCTGCTGGACATGAAGTCCCCTGATGGACCTCAGTACCCAGAAAAAAATAGTGCATTTTCCAGGTAAGCAGCATAGACCATCCTGGGTGGCCAGGATTTCTCTGCTGTCTCAGTCTGGGTGCTGGGTGTTTGTCTTCCCCTCTTCCCCAGGGCTCTGCCTCTGATGTCCTTAAAGGGCCCTATGTCCCCATGGGTAGGGTGCTTCCTGCAGCTGGTGAGGACCAGATTGCCCTGGAGTGATGCTGCTGTAGTTGGTGCAGTACCCCTCTGTGCTCAGTGCCTAAATAAGCCCCTAAGCTCGACTCAGTGTCCACGAGGCATCAGCACTGACACCTGCTTCAAGTGCATGCAAGGTGCTCAGCAATTTGAGCAAATAATAGCATTGCATTTGGCAAACTTAGGAGCCGTGTCACTGAAAATAACTCCAAGAGGTTGTATAACATCTGTTTTAATTATCCACATTGGCTCATGAAATTTGCTAAAGCTACTAAGATCCAAAACTGATTAAGAGTGAAGTGGTTAGAAAGTTACAAATCCTTGTCTATGTCACTGAAGATGTACTTTCCAAGCCTCATGTAAAGACAAATGGAATCATTAAAAAAAATCATTAGAAGGTATATAACTAATACATCATTTCTTCAAATTTTTTAGAGCATGGTTAAATTTTTAGAGCAATGTAATGTTATGGCTTTTATAAAGCACACAGATTTACTTCTGCTTCATTGACTATGCGAAGCCTTTGACTAAGTGGATCAGAGCTAACTGTGGAAAATGCTTGAAGAGATGGAACTAACAGACCACTTTACCTGTCTCCTGATAAACCTGTATGCAGGTCAAGAAGCAACAGTTAGAACCTTATATGGAACAACTGACTGGTTCCAAATTGGGAAAGAAGTACAAGGCTGTGTATTGTCACCCTACTTATTTAACTTCTATGCAGAGTACATCATGTGACATGCCAAGCTGGATGAAGCACAAGCTGGAATCAAGGTCGCCAAGAGAAATATCAACAATCTCAGATATGCAGATGATACTACTCTAATGGAAGAAAGTGAAGAGAAACTAAAGAGCCTCTTGATGAGAGTGAAAGAAGAGAGTGAAACACTGGCTTAAAACTCAACATTCAAAAAACTAAGATCGTGGCATGTGGTCCCATCACTTCATAGCAATAGAAGGGGAAAGAGTGGAAGCAGTGACAGATTTTTTCTTCTCCTCCAAAATCACTGTGGACAGTGACTGCAGCCATGAAATTAAAAGACACTTGCTCCTTGGAAGGAAAGCTATGACAAACCTAGACAGTGTATTAAAAAGCAGAGACATCACTTTTCCAACAAAGGCTCATACAGTCAAAACTGTGGTTTTTCCGGTAGTCATGTATGGATGTGAAGGTTGGATCATAAAGAAATCTGAGTGCCAAAGAGTTGATGCTTTTGAATTATGGTGCTAGAGAAGACTCTTGAGAGTCCCTTGAACTAAAGATCAGCCCTAAAGGAAATCAACCCTGAATATTCACTGGAAGAACTGATGCTGAAACTGAATCACTAATATTTTGGGCACTTGATGTGAAGAGCCAACTTACTGGAAGAGACCCTGATGCCGGGAGAAATTGAAGGCAAAAGGAGAAGAGGGAAGCAGAGGATGAGATGGTTAGATAGCGTTAGCAACTCAATGGACATGAGTTTGAGCAAACTCTGAGAGATAGTGAAGGACAAGGAAACTTGATGTGCTGCAGCCCATGGGGTCACAGAGAGTTAGATACAACTTAGTGACTGAACAACACAACAATAAAACACACAGCGACATATGACAGAGAGGGGAAAGTGGGTAGAGGTAAGGGGGAGAATCTTAGAATGTGAGGAACCTGCTAGGGATGATCCAGTATGGCCCTCTGATTTTATTTCCAGGGAAATGAGGCTCAAAAGAGGAGAGAAACCTATCCAAGGTCACACAGCTGATCAGTAGACCAGTATAGTTGGGGTAAGGGGGAGAATCTTAGAATGTGAGGAACCTGCTAGGGATGATCCAATATGGCCCTCTGATTTTATTTCCAGGGAAATGAGGCTCGAAAGAGGAGAGAAACCTATCCAAGATCACACAGCTGACCAGTAGACCAGTATAGTAGGCCAATAGAGCTCAAGTCTCCCAAGTTCTAGTTTAGGACTTGTCCCACTGGGCCTTCCTACCTCAAGGCAAGTGGGGCTTGCTGGGGGTGCCTTGGGGCAGCATCCAGGCTCCTTCTCTTAGCTGCTCCTTTAACACAACCAGGAGAAGAGGATATCAGGCCCTGAATGTCTGAAGCACTGATGCTCTCAGGAAATGGCCCTGGGACCCAGGTCACTGCACTCACTTAGGAAGTGAAGTGTTAGTTGCTTGGTCATGTCTGACTCTTTGAGACTCCATGGACTGTAGTCTTCCAGTAGCTCTGTCCATGGGGTTTCCCAGTCAAGGATGCTTGAGTGGGTACCTCTTCCCATCTCCAGGGTATCTTTTTGCTGGGGGTGCCTTGGGGCAGCATCCAGGCTCCTTCTCTTAGCTGCTCCTTTAACACAACCAGGAGAAGAGGATATCAGGCCCTGAATGTCTGAAGCACTGATGCTCTCAGGAAATGGCCCTGGGACCCAGGTCACTGCACTCACTTAGGAAGTGAAGTGTTAGTTGCTTGGTCATGTCTGACTCTTTGAGACTCCATGGACTGTAGTCTTCCAGTAGCCTCTGTCCATGGGGTTTCCCAGTCAAGGATGCTTGAGTGGGTACCTCTTCCCATCTCCAGGGGATCTTCCCACCCAGGGATTGAAGCCAGGTCTCCCTCATTGCAGGCAGTCTTCACCGTCTGAGCCACCAGGGAAGCCCATGCTCACTGATGAGGCTGCTTTAATAAAGCCATGGCTGACTGAAGGGGAAGGCTGCCCTCTCCCTGAAGGCGGGCCTGAGTGAGTGGCACAGCCTGACGTGTGCTTCAGTGCTGCCCTTCATGTGTGTGTGGATTCACCTCCTCTAGTCATTCAGGAACCCTTCCAGGTTGGAGGAGGATGTGGGGGTGGTAAGACGAGTGATCCGCCCCAGCTGTGAGAGTGTTACATCACTGACATTGTTCAAAATTGCCAGTGTCTGGTGAAAGGAAAAGGCAGACTGACTTTTAGTCAGTGCTATCAGAATTTTAAATTCTCTGCAGACAACACTTCCACCTTCTTTCTGTATCCACAGAGGATGCTCTCACTGCCACTGACTCCTGAATATCACTATGCAGAACCTCCTTGGTAGATCTCTGTGTGGTTATCTACTGAGAGCAGGGCTGGCCGCATGGCCACCCCTGGATGAAAGGGCAGCTGGGAAAGGAAGTACAGTAAGTCCCCTACGTATGAATTTTCAAGTTGCGAACTTTCAAAGATGGGGACTTGTGTTCCATCAGCCTCAGGCGTGAGGGAAATTGCAGTTTGTCCTCTGTCTCCTGTTGCTGGCGATCCTTCAGCTCTACCATCTCCCACCTCGTCTCCCTCCTCTGGTCAGTGATTCTTGCCCGTTCACTCATGCTAGCCCCTGTAAGCCAGCTGTTGTATGGTACTACTGTACATTTCAAGGTACTGCACTGTACGATTTAAAATGTTTTCTTCAGTTTGGTATGTATTTGTTTTTTATGTATTATTTGTGTGAAAAGTATTATAAACCTATTCCAGTACAGTACTATATAGCCAATACTCAACTGAGTACCTAGGCTAACTTTGTCAATCTTAAGAACAAATTGGACTTATGAATGTGCTCTCAGAAATAGGAACTTGTTTGTATGTAGGAGATTTACTGTATTGACTAGTTCCAGCCTCTCCAGTGGAAGATGGCAAGGGAAGGGTCTTGTAAGTTGCCATACCCTTCAACCCCTGTTCCCCTAAAGGGTGAGGTGCTAGCTCTACCAGCTAGTAGGCAGGGCCCAGCTATGGCCCAGCATCTTGAGTTTCCTTTCCCGTCAGTGAAGACCACTGGGCCCTACTAGAGCCAGCAATATTGAACAACTGTTGCCTAGCCACCTCCTCCACATTGACAGAGCCAGGGGGCACAGGTGCTGAAAAGGCAGACCCATAGAGATGAGGCATGAGGACATATATTCTTGATACCTTGAGGCTCTGAACGGTTCTAGAGATGGATCCATCCAGTGGATGGCAGTTCAAATTTAAGAGTGTTTGAAAGAAGTTGGTGTTAACATAAACATATCCAAAATGTCCGTGACTACTAAAAAATCCCAATAGAAAAGCCGATATTTGATTGTTGCCATTGGAATATGCTTTTCTATGTCCTTATCATCAGTTGCTAAAATCTAACATTCCCATGAGTGATGCTAAATATTCCCACTGAACATTCAAATAAGTCAAATTAGATTAATTTGGTGAAAGGTTTGCTTGGCAAGTTGAGTTCTGTGAATTGGCTCCCAGTGAATTGGTTGCTTAGCCTTCTGTGAACTGGCATCTGCTAGGTTGACCTAGACTCACCTTTTGGATGGAGATGGGAGGGCTGGAGTTTAAGTCAGAGTCCTGGGGATGAGAGCAGACACTGTGTTTAGAGAGTGGAGCTGGGACCCAGACCCTAAATGGTCCTGGTGTTATTGCAGCTGTCAGGGTGAATGTGCACGGTGTCAGCTTGGCCAAAGTGAATTTGTTGTTTAACTTCCAAAGGATATTGTTGGGCAAACTTACTGCAGAAGACATTTTGGTAACGATCATTGGAGCCATTTTGAAGGGTTTAGAAGCCTTGAGAGTCTTTTTCCTTCTCAGAAAGAAAAGGGTTGATGCTTAAGACTCCCAGGGGATGCTTGGGAGATTATTTGCAAAGGTGTTGAGGACCTGAATCTGGGCAGGTGCCAGAAAGGGCCAGAGTGAAAAGGAGGTAAGTGAGAAAGCAGCACCCATTTATAGCAACTGATCTTGGAAGAAAATGTGTGGAGTTGTGCCAACTGCTAGCCTACTAATAGGGGCCCTGTGAGCACCTGTGAGGGGGGTAGGATGAGTGGGGGGTCCTGGAGCAAGCAAAATCCAACTTTATGGTGCATCTCCAAAGGACATAGTCACATTCAGGCCTTGTTAGAATCTCGATAGTGGATGCAAAAAAATTGTGTCCTGTTTGTTCATTTTGCAAATGATCACAAAATGTTAGGTATGTGTACAGGCGGGGGGTGGCTTAGCAACTGATCTTGGAAGAAAATGTGTGGAGTTGTGCCAACTGCTAGCCTACTAATAGGGGCCCTGTGAGCACCTGTGAGGGGGGTAGGATGAGTGGGGGGTCCTGGAGCAAGCAAAATCCAACTTTATGGTGCATCTCCAAAGGACATAGTCACATTCAGGCCTTGTTAGAATCTCGATAGTGGATGCAAAAAAATTGTGTCCTGTTTGTTCATTTTGCAAATGATCACAAAATGTTAGGTATGTGTACAGGCGGGAGGTGGCTGGGGTGCAATTGTTGGGTAAAGGAGGATGATTTGTCAGTTCTAGAGCATTTGCTACACTGGTCCATTTCTTAAAAAAAATACATATTCATTGATTGATTTGACTACTAGTTACAGTTTTGCCTGCCAATTCATACAACTACTTGAGTACAGAATAAGAATGCTTAATCATTGTTGACATTTTTTCTTAGTGAGTGTTGGCAGTGGTTAGAAGTTTTATAAATATTTTTTCTGGGTAAGGAGGCTTTTCCCGACTGGGGATAGGGAGTTGCTTCAGTGTAAAGAATCTAAGAGCTTGGACAACACAGGCTTATGGTGTGCAGTAATGGGCTAAGCAAGGGTTTTGTTCGATTACTATGTCTGAGGAATTGGAGAAGATTCAAGGCCCTTGAGGGGGAGATTCATGGTGCTATCTGGATGATAGGGCCCCTTGTGTTCTGGCCAGACCTGAGATGCTGAGCTGTTAATCCATGGCCTTCACACTCAGCATTTAGTAGTTATTAATCAAGCTTCTCTGTTGCAACAGTGGAAAGCCATTTTGTTAATTTAATCCAAAACAGAGACTTCTGAGCTTAAAAAGTAGGCCAGAACAGAGAAGACTGGCAGTGCTCAGTTTCACAGCCAAACTGCAAGCCAGAACCAGGCTGGGGAAGATGCTCTTGTCACATCTGCTGGGAAGCACAGCGCTTCAGCTGGCATCCCTCCTGGCCCACCGCCGCCACCACCCCAGGATGCTGAGCATGCATGACCGCTGGCTGTGCTCTACTGCCGCCCTTTCCCCAGCACTGGTGGTCACAGCCACAGGTTCTGCCATCACCAGAATGCTGTTTCTGTTGACCCTGTTGTTTTTCATCATCAGATCCTGGCTCATATCTGGGACACTTGAATCTGATTGGCTGAGTCCAAATCACGTACTCCCGTCCTTGCTATAAGGGAGGCTAGAAAAACACAAATCTAGCCTTCTTGGCTCCAGAGTGGAGGAGGGCTCTGCTTCCTATCGTGACTCATAAGGTGGTAAATTCACAAGCTTGAGGGAAGTGTTCCAGATGCCAGGCCGTCAAAACAACAGCAGTTACCAGACAAATGTCCTCTGCAGTTAGTTTCTGCCTGGAGAATGATGTTTTAAAAGAAAAATACCTGGAAAGCAAGTGGAAATTTGACCCAGGATGACTGATTTGTCGAGAGATCAAAGGAATGTCTACAAAAAATGTCAAGTGAAAAATAACATCAGAGCAGGAGGAAATACAACTTAAGAAGACAGTACACAGCAAAAGTAGGCAAAGGACCTAAACAGACATTCCCCCTGCCAAAAGATATCCAAATGGCCAATAGGCACGAAAAGATGGTCAATGTAATTAGCCATTAGGAAGAAGAAAATCTAAACCACGAATTTGAGCTCACTGGGATGACCATAATTAAAAAACAGGTAATACCAAGTGTTGGTGAGAATGTGGAGAAACTGGAACTCTGATACATTACTAGTGGGAATGTAAAATCAGGCAGTCATTTTGGAAAATGGACTGACATTTCCTCAAGTGGTTACACATAGGGTTACTATAGGACCCAGCAATTCTATTCCTTAGGTATACACCCAAGAGGAATGAAAACATATGTCCATGTGAAAACTTATATATGAATGTTTATAACATCGTTATTCATAGTAGTCAAAAGGTAGAAACAATCCAAATGTCTTTCAGCTGATGAATGGGTAAGCAAAATAAGGTACATCTATAGGTGGACTAGTATTCAGCCATAAAAAGAAATGAAGTGCTGATTCATGTTACAACTTGGATGTACCTTAAAAACATTATGTTAAATGAAAGAAACCAGTCACAAAAGACCACAGATTATATTGATTCCAGTCCAGAATAGGCAAATCTATACAGAAGTAGCAGGTTTCTGGCTGCTTAGGGCTGAAGGTAGGGATTGGAGAGTATAGCTTAAGTGTACAACATTTTTTTTTTAATATGATGAAAATGTCCTAAAATTGGCTGTGTTATTGGGTACACATACCTGTGAATAGCTAAAAATCATCAAGTTGTATACTTCTAATGAGTGGATTTTGTGGTAGGTGAGTTATATCTCAGTAAAGCTGCTATTAAAGAAAATAGTTGCTCCTTATAGAAAAGTAGAAAGAAGCAGAAAAGTGGAACTTTACCCAGTGTTAACATTTTGGGATATTTCTTTTCACTCCTTTCCTGGAAAAAGTTTAAAAATTTTTATTTTATGTATTTTTGAAGACAATCATATTTAATTTTATCTTGATTTTTTTGTTTAGTGTAAATATTTTCCATTATTACTCTCAATAAACCTTTTTTTAAATGACCGTATCATATATTTCACCAAGTGGATGTTTTGTAAGCTCCTTGAACATTCCCCTACTGTTGAACATTTAAATTATCTCCACTTTTTTCATGATCATAAATATGGTTTGATGAACATCTTTGTTTGTAAAGTTTACTCAAGGTTTTATTTTATTGTCGGGAGCCGCAGCCGCCATTGCAGGATGGCGCCGGTTTCCTGCTTCCTGGTTCTTCGCATATATGTAGGCAGATATGCTAATTAGGGATTCTAACAGTGTTCTGTTATGAGCCAATCAGAGGTTGACTTTATGAGCCAATCAGAGGTTGACTTTATGAGCCAATCAGAGGTTGACTTTATGAGCCAATCAGAGGTTGACACGCCTCCCCTCTGGGCTATATAAGCAATCGCTTTCCCTGCATCAGGGCCCTCGCCACTTCCTAAAAGAGCTGTAACAATAAACCGCGTGTCAGAAGAATCCTGTCTGTGGCATTCTCCTTAT
>SJYC01035538.1:0-31730 GCA_006408675.1 Madoqua kirkii
AGAGTCGGACGCAACTAAGCAACTGAACTGAAATGATACTTGCCAAATGGATGTTCTTTTTATTTAGAGTATATTTATTTGAGGTAAACAATGGATATTGGTAGGGAGTAAAGACTGAGATTAAAAGACGCTTACTCCTTGGAAGGAAAGTTATGACCAACCTAGATAGCATATTCAAAAGCAGAGACATTACTTTGCCAACAAAGGTCCATCTAGTCAAGACTATGGTTTTTCCAGTGGTCATGTATGGATGTGAAAGTTGGACTGTGAAGAAAGCTGAGTGCTGAAGAACTATGCATTTAAACTGTGGTGTTGGAAAAGACTCTTGAGAGTCCCTTGGACTGCAAGGAGATCCAACCAGTCCATTCTAAAGGAGATCAGCCCTAGGATTTCTTTGGAAGGAATGATGCTAAAGCTGAAACTCCAGTACTTTGGCCACCTCATGCAAAGAGTTGACTCATTGGAAAAGACTCTGATGCTGGGAGGGATTAGGGGCAGGAGGAGAAGGGGACGACAGAGGATGAGATGGCTGGATGGCATCACTGACTCGATGCACATGCGTTTGAGTAAACTCCGGGAGTTGGTGATGGACAGGGAGGCCTGGCATGCTGCGATTCATGGGGTCACAAAGAGTCGGACACAACTGAGTAACTGAACTGAACTGAACTGAAGGACTGCTCAGGTCTCCTTTGGCTGTGCCATCATCAAGCTGAAGGGATTCCACTGGGCGCTGAAAGCTGGAAGCCCGAGGGCATAGGGAGAGGGGCGTGTGTGGAAAGCAACCTCTCCACACTCATTTCATGACCCACACTGCAGCAGGGGCTATGAGGAGAAGGTACTCCAGAGGCTGTGGCCTGTTCCTTAGGATACTCACAAGAAAACAGAGGAAACAAGACAAATTCACCGTGAAAAATCAAATGCCACTGAGATGGTGAGATGAGACAATACACATAGATAGGATATGGGCCCTGTTAGAGGTCATCTCAGAGGCCAAGAAGAAACTTGGCAGAAGGCCTCTGCTCTGAATTGAGGCCATTTGTTATCTGTTTGGATTTCAGCACCATAGACCCATAAATAGAGATGGATGTCAAGAGAGAAAAAGGGATAAATATAAGTTATAGATGGAGTTGAAATAAATAGAAGAGGTGATTGATGAGAGAGAGACTAGAAAAGCAAAAGGCATGTAAGTAAATAGATGAATGAGAAATTATGGAAAGTGAGGGAGCAGGGAGGTGAGAGGTGGTTACAGTGAGAGTTTCCAGCAGGATTTCAGGCTAATTCCCCTCTCCCCTTAGACCAGCACTACTCCTCACAAATCTTCCCAGCCTTGCTGGGGTTCCAGGGAAGCATGGACCCTGTGCCAGTCATCTGGCCCAGAAGGCCCCTACTCCACACAGCCCAGGCCTCTGGAGAGCCCTGCAGATCCTGGCTTGCTGGCCTGAGCCCTAGAGTGATGGAGCCACTCTAGTGTGGACCCCTCTCTGTTCTGCTTGATTCTCCCTCTTCCACGCGTCCTTCCTTCAGCTCTTCTACCACCACCTGCCTGAAATGCCCACTCATTTGATCTCAGTCAAGGAGTAAGATCATTCTCTGCCTCTTCTGCAGATGATAAAGATGGGATGTCCAAGACTGAAGCAGGACCTGACAGGACCAAGTTCCCCTCCAGAGGGAAAGATACATGATGGATTATGGGGAAAGTGTACAGGAGAATTAAAAGGCTCTGTAATTGCAAAGACAGTTGTGGGGTCAGAAATTTCTTCCCCAACTGCTGTCAAAATAGTAACGTACTCATATGAGAAGAATGACAATAAATAGGTATTTATTTCTTCAGATGGAAACTTGTACAAAATCCCAAATTAAATTGACCTGAGACCTTGAGTACTATGGAAACTGAGATTCAGTGAGGGTTTGAGTGGTGTCTTTTCAAGTAGAATTGAGAGAGGCCAGGAAGGGAGTCAGGAGACCCCATATTCTGCAGTGGGAGTAACCTAACAATTCAAGCCCCTCCCTGGCTACAATTGCTATGTCTTTCAAGTGAAAAGTCTGGTCAGTAAATCATCTTGAGTCCTCCCTGTTTTAACTGTTCTAGCCTAGAACAAAGAAGTGGATAGTGACTCCAGCCCAAATCTATTGATACAGGGATGATCGGGCTCAAGTAGGGGTCAAATGGACACTTTATGCCAATGATGCCGGTTCATTAGAACAATGTTGATAACTCAGTGGGTGCAGTTCTGGTTGTCCTCAAGTCCAAACCGGGGGAAAGAGAGGGCTGGGCAAACAGAAATGAGGCAGAGAGATGGGAATATAGACAGACCAGAGGAAAAGTGTCATCAGGCAGAGAGTAGGTAATTTTGCACCAAACTCACAGGCACATGGGCGGCTTATCCCTGCTCTAGGGTCTCCCACCATCTCATTTGAGGCCTGGCTCCTTGTGATTGTAGCTCTGATGCAGGAGATAGATGGGCTCCAGATTAGACGTTTACAACTGGCCTCTTGTTTACATTTCATGAGGCATGAAGAAAGTGGGCTTCAGGCTGGAAACTTACAACTGTTAGCATTTCTTGAGAAAAGAGATAGGTGGGCTCCAGTTAAGGCATTTACAATCAGCCTCCTGTTTGTCCTCAGTACTGGAAGTAACAACAGGGTAAATGGCCAGGTTTGTCTCTCGTAAACACCTTAAGGTAATAGTCATGGCAATAGTCAAGGTAATAGTCATGGCAAGAACAAAGAGGGCCAAAACCCTATTTGAGTAAAGGATTAAGGAACCTCCACTCCCTCCTCCCCTGACTTTTTGGGACAAGGAAGAAACTACACATGCACAGAAAGAATCCTTGTGGGTCATAAGTCAAGGGATAACGCCAGCCATAATAATTCTTGCTCCTCCCAGAAGCCTTCACTTTGAGATCCATCTTGGCTGAGAGGTGCGTACACACCCAGGGAAGGGTTCCAGGGTAGCTCAAGCTTGGAAAAAGAAACTAGATAGTTGACCTGAAGGAAGACAAAGACCGGAAAGAACTGACCTATATGAATGACTTAACTGCCTTTTACTGGCTCCTCCTCATCAGAGGGGACACCCACACCCTTTCTCTCCGACATGCATCTCTGCCTGGTTTCTATCTTAACTAAACAAACCATTTCTCTGTGTCCTCTCCCTCCCATTTCAGAGACAAACACAACATAATATGTTGTGTTATGTCTCTAGTAATAAACTTTGTACCTGCATTTATAGTTTCTGCCTCCGTGATAAATGCATTTTTCATTTGTGGCAAAAATCTAGGGAGAAAAGCTTCTAGCCTCTAGCCCTTGCTGGTCTAGTGGCTAGGATTCCTAGTTTTTTATCCCAGGTTCAATTCCTGGGCAGGGAATAAAGATCTCATGCACTTCATGCCACTGCTCACTGCTGTCTCACCAAGAGCAGTGTTATTTTTAGTATCAGTTTATTAGAATATACATATTTACAAAAAGCTACACAAAGCTCTAAAACTTTCAAAAGAATTTGTACTACAACAGCATTTATATTGAGAATATCTAAGAAATATTTATTTAAATTTCAGGCAGAGTGATAAGCACTCAGCATACAGTGATGAAGGAAACAGACCTCCCAGTCTTGCTGACACAATGTTAATAAAATAATCACAGAGATAATTAAGATTTCAACAGTGTCAATTGCCGCTGAGGGCAGAACATGGGGCAATGTGGGTATATGATCGGGGGATTTGCCTGAGTGGAAGGCAGGGAAGACTTCACCAAGGAAATCCCAAAGAGCTGAAAGCTGAAGGAAGAGCATTAAGAGATAATTAGGTGAGGAGATGGGTGAATTTCAGAGAGAGGAGAAAGCATGGGCACAAAGCCTGTGTCATCATCCTCTTTGCCACTCTTACTCCTAAACTATTAACCATGACCCTTGTAAAGGCAGGATCTGCTTCTGGTTATCTCTAAGCTCAGTAGAGGATCCAGTTCTTACAGGCACTCAATAAATCCTTGCATTGAATTAAATCCCCATTAGACCCACCCACCTATTCGGGGCTTTGCTGACCCCAGGGCATCCTGCCCTGCCCTTGTGAGCCTGAGCACAGGGAACTCTCAAGGACTGCACAGTTATGAGCCATGTTTCAAGTGGTTTGTGCAGCCTCAGCCCTTCTGACCTATGGTAGATACTGTCTGTAGGCTGGTGTCAACATTTGCCAGGTGTGCTGCAGGCAGAGCCGAAGCAGTGTGCTCTTTAGAGGCTGCCCTTGCAAATGGTGACCAAATGATGCCATCTGGGAAAAGGCTTTGCTTAACCAAGCCCAGAGCAGCTTCTGCTGTGAGCAGATCCTCTGACCACCGACAGGCTTGTCTCCCATCACCTCTGCCTTGAGTTTAGACAGAGCAGCAGAGTCCCAGGGATGCTGGAGAGAGAGGCACCACCAGCATTGGCCTGGTCTTGCTGCAAATGAGAACCTTCTGTTACTAAGCATTTGCACCTGGTGGCTGAGGACACAAGTGCACTGTCTGCCACAGAGGCCTGTACAAGTCAATCAGTCAGTGGAGCTGGGTGAAAAACACAGCTTACTTTTCCCTTGATTGGGGAAGGGAGGGAGCAGGTCGGAGCTTGTCCTTTTTGCTCTGAGCCCTCCAGGGATGCCACTAGGTGCAGCTGTCCCTAGCCGGGTGGAGACAGGCAGGGGCTCCTTCACCTTGGAGGGGTAGGAAAGGTCCATGATGGGATGAGGGGAAGAATACATGCCCTGGCTTCACATAAGAATCCCAGGTTCCCACAGGCCTATTTGTTCCCACTGGTAACAGTATGCTCAGCTCACCTGCCAGCACCTAGTAACTCAGGACTGTGATCAAGACTTGAATTCACCGGAATCCACAGATGCCCTGTACTCCTCTGATCCAGGGCAGCCCAAACTCCAGTTCCTCCTATGAGCTGCTGCAGAGCCCCAGGCTTTAGCCTGGCATTCAGACTCTACGGGCAATGGAACATCGTCTCTCTCAAACTCCCTTCAGGCACCTACTCCTCAGGCAAGCTGGACCACGCCCTCCTTCACAGCCTACTCCTGGCCCTTTGCTCTTGCAACCTGGAGACACTTTCCAGTCTATCCCAGCATGATCCAGTTCTACCAGCCCCAATTCACTTTCTCCACAAGACCTTCTGTGATGGATCTCTAGAGTTAGAAGGGATGTTTCCCATTTCTCAGCTCTTAATGACATTTCTGACCCCCTGGCCTGTCTCATGGCTACTCGTGCATTTGTCTGATCAGCCTCTGGGTTGATTTCTGAGAACCAGAAGCCTGTATCATCATCCATCTTACTTCTCCCTCCAAATCCCCTGCACCTAGAACCAGCACAGTATCTGGGCCATGCTGATACCAGCTATTGTTGTTGTGAGCACTGGGGGTCCAGTGGGCCCAGAGATCTCCTGAAATTCAAGAAACTTGCTTAGGACAGTTACAGAAGTCCTGCCCTGCAGCCTTGAAGTCCTACTCCCAGAGAAGATGGAGACTTTCTTGCCTGCAAGCGGGCAGAATTGGGGGTGATATGCAACGCTGGCTGGGCTCTCAATCCTCCCCAGCAGTCATTATTAATCCCTGGAAAGGCTGTGCTCAGGTCATTTTTCAGGGAAAATGTTTCACCCAGGCCAAGGCTGGCTCTTGGCAGAGGCAGGAGCTACAGAAGCCAAGGGCATTTGTCAGGAAGGCAGCCATCATAGGAAGTCTTTTACTGTTGCTTCTCTGGGGACTAGCAGCTCTAAGCTCCCACCTTCAGCTTCCTTTGCTTTCCTTTTTGATTGAAAATCCTCACTGTGGACCTCAAACTACCCTTCTGAAGTCTAATAGGAGAGCAGGGAGCAGCACTGAGGAGGGGGAGCAGCTGGCCTAGAGGATGAAGCTGGGGGACAGGGCTCTTCATCCTTTCCTCTTGTAAAGCCCTTCTTTCCCCTGCCAGCTCCCAGGGCATCCCCGTGATGCAGGCACCCAAGATACTGATAGCCTTCCATGCCCAGGCACTAAGTTCTGCCCTCCATCATCTCATTTTAATCCTGTCTGCAATATTGTCAATTCATTTCTCTTTTCATCACCATTTAATAATCAGAAAATCAGAGGCACAGAGCGGTTAAGTAATGTGTCTAAGATCACACAGTTAATAAGTAGGATTTGAACCTAGGGCTATCAGTTCCAAAGTTAGTATTTATTCTGCTGTTTCTGCCCAGTATTCAAAACTCCACTGATAGCAGCTGGGAAAAACACATGTGCAGCCCTGAACAAGTCACCTCAGCCTCCTGGGCCTGCTTTCTCATCAATAGAAAGGAGGTGATATTGGTAAGTGATTGCAGTGAGAATTCATGAAGGGAATTTTGCAGAGAGCTTGGAGGAGTGAGGGACAGAAGATAATTTCATAAAGGCACTGTGGGCAGGGGCAGGTACCAGAGTCCAGAGGTGCTGAGATTTTCCCAGGGGCCATGGTGGAGAAGTAAAATGTGATGGCAGGGCCACAGCCAGAGTCAGGGCCTGCGGGCTGGCACACTGATAACCGAGGCCTTGGCTGGAGCGGCGGATGGTGTCAGTGGGTGTTTCTCCTTGTCTCCCAGGACTTAGTGTTCCATTACTTATAAGTAACCGAATTAGGCAATAAAATAAGCAAGTTCAAGTCTTAGCATTTCTGAGGAGAGAGACTCACTCTTGTGGTTGAAGCTCCCAGCCCTCTGTGGCTTTTACCCAGCATTTCATGGCTTTATTCAGCTTCTATCAAACCCAGTGCTTCTATCAAACCAAACTTTTTCCAGTGTTCCTGTCCCAGGCCTGGAATTCCATTTTGAATTCCTGGGTGAGACAGCCAGCACACCAGTGACAGACAGTGGTTCATTTGGAAAAGATCTGATCTGGTCCACCACCATCCTCCTGCCCCTGGGACTCAAATTTGGGTTTGGTGGGTAGAAATGTTTCCCTAAGCCTGAATGGACAAATAGACACAGGCTGACTGACTCGAAGCTTTACTAGGTGACCAGTTGGTTCTAATAGCAAAGACTGATACCTGGAGAATTACTGGAGCTCTGCATCAGAGGTGACCCCAAACTTCATGGAGTTTGACTCCTGTTTTCTGTCCTCTTCCCAGCAAGTGGTTGTCAAGCTTCTCCTTGGATGCCTTCATTGATAGAGAACTCCCTGCATCTCTAGGCCAGCTCACATGGAGATGGCAGCTTTCCAGTGTTTTCACAGCCAGACCCTAACTGCTCCAGCAGAAACCCCCTACCTACCCCTCTATCAGAATTTGAGAACTAGGATCACCTGCCCAGTGAATCCCAAGCCAGGGGCTCAGCAGTCAGGTCATATGTGTCAGCTCTGAGGGGTCCTTGGAGATGAGCTGGTCTGACTGCCTTATTTTATGGAGATGGTTGCAGGCCCCCTAAGAAGCATCACTGGTGGTAGTTCCTCTCTCATTCCAATGACGGCTGACAGCAGCTGTCATTTATTCTGTTCAGGAACACTGATGAATGCTTGCAGCTGCATAGTTTCATTTAGCTGCTGTTAGGTGCTTGTAGGGCTTCCCTGATAGCTCAGCTGTAAAGAATCTGTCTGTAATGCAGGAGATCCTGGTTCGATCCCTGGGTGGGGAAGATCCCCTAGAGAAAGGGTAGGCTACCCACTCCAGCATTCTTGGGCTTCCTTGGTGGCTCAGATGGTAAAGAATCTGTCCGCAATGCGGGAGACCTGGGTTTGATCCCTAGGTTGGGAAGATCCCCTGGAGGAGCGCATGGCAACCCCCTCCAGTATTCTTGCTTGGAGAATCCTCATGGACAGAGGAGCCTGGTAGGTTACAGTCCATGGGGTTGAAAACAGTTGGACATGACTAAGCACAGCACAGGGGCTTGTAAGGTGGGAATTCTTCATTTGCCAAGTGAGGTGACCAAGATTCAAGGTTTGTCCAAAAATCACAGCAGTCAATTAATGGCTGAGCCAGGACTCGAACCTAGGCTTGTCTGAATTCAAAGCCCATGTTCTCAGTTGCTTCTGGTAGTCTTTCAGTGCTTGCCCAGCTTCACAGAAATTAAGAGCTAGATTTTCTTCTGTGAAAGAAATTGATTAGGATTTATTATTAAGGATTTAAAGATTCATGGTAGGCTTTGTGTTCATATAAAATGCTGAGGTTTGGTCCAAGCAAGTAGGAAAATTAGAAGAAAATATGTCATCAAATGACAGAAATCTGGTTTAATCAATAATTTGCTGCTTGTCCGCACATCTAGCTGGTTCTGCTGCAGCCGTTTCACAGGCATAGTTATGGTCTGGAGGCTTAAAGTGTACCTGTTATTCTCATCAGGAGAGTAATTTGTTTTATTTCCTGACTCATATCATCTCCAGGTGAGATCATAAGAAGTTGGAGATGCCTAATATTTCGTTTACAAGCACAGAGCTCCCAAAAGGTTTAAAAAAGATGGAGCAAGAAATTATTGTTTAGCTGGAAAAGACGTTAACATGATCTTATTGAAAACAATGGAAAGAACTTTTCCGCCATTATTTCAAATTAATTTTCCCTAAGGTTAAGAAGTCTGTTAAATCAAAGCTAAAACTTAAAATTTAACTGAGAATTGCTCAATTGTGGAGAGACAGACTTTGGGGGCTTGAGTTTTCTCAGTGCTGACTTCAGTTTCATAGCAGCCCTAGCACTTGTCAAAGCTCTCCTGTCCCCTCGCAGAGAAGGCAGAGGCGAAGCAGAGCTTCTGTATTTCCATCTGCTTTCTCAAACACAATCTGCTGAGCTGGAAGGTGGGGGTGTCTGATTAGCCTGGAAACCATTTGGCTAAGAACGCTTCACGTTGCCTGGAAGTCAGATTGCCTTTTGCTGTTGACTTCTGCTGCTCTCTGTTGGGGCTGCCTTTCAGGAGAAAGGAGCTGCAGAACACCGCATCTCCCTGCTGCCTCCTCGGATTGCCTTGGAGGGAGCCTTTCACTAAAGCCCCAGGTCACTTTGCGCACGAGGCTGGTGCTGGGCTGCAGACAGAGCATCTCTGCCAAAGGGCTGGGATGCCGTTAATGCCATTCTGGCAATCTGGAAAGAGATTCACCAGGTTGGTGCAGGCCACATAATTTATGCTGTTCTTGAACTAAAGAGATTTCCTGCCCCCCTCCCAGCCCCATGGGGATGTGTGGGGGCACAAGAGACCTCTAATCCTTTAGATGTAGGATGGTTTCCTGCCCCTCCTCAAAAGCAGAGATTTTCATCTTATACCCTCCCCCAATTTATAATGGATTCCCTGGCGCGAAAAGACTTGCCTTTCTCTGCCAGTGGCTTAACCTCAGGGCAGAAGGTTCTGAACTGGCTTTCTGTTTTCTTCCTGTATCATCAGCTCCCCTACCTCCGTGACTGCACCACTGAGGGGCCTTTCTCCTACTATCTCACCTGACCCAACTTTCTTGAGAGCACCTGGGACAGGTTCTTAGAGAAGAGTCTAGACGAGAACTCCTCTTGAGTCAACAGTTCCTCTTGCGTCCGCAACACCCGGACTAGTTCACACTCAATCTCCAGTGAGTTGCTTGAAATTGTAGCTGAATTCTTACACCTGTTGTGTCTTCCACCCATGCCACAGATGAATGAGTGCTCTTGACATCTCTTCTCTGAAGGCCCCGCCTTTTTGTAGGTTTCAGGCTACATGGCTGCTCTGAAACCTCAGCTCTTTAATGGATTCATGAAAAGTTATAAATCTTGAAGTTAGACTGGCTTTTTGTTTTATGGTGGGACTAATATTCTTTTCATCTTCTCAGCACAACTCAGCAGTCTCAGCCCCTCTAGGGCTTATGCTCTGCTCCCCCACCCCTCATCCTCATGTTCCATGGGCAGTGACCATGTCTATTATTGATGTACCCTCAGTGGTTGGCATGAAGTGGGCATCACTCAGTGTTCATGGAGGGAACTGGGCTCTGCAGCTGGCAGCCAGGAAACCAGTGATGCAGCTGGAGTTATTGGCAAAGAGAAGGTGCTCCAGGTTGGACCAAGACCATTGCAGAATCATACTTGAAACTTTTGTGCTTCAGACTCTTATATCTGTGTCCATTTATACTCACCCTCCCTCATCCCTCACTCATGCTCTTCTCCAAAGTGGAAGAGAAAGTGTTACTTGCTCGGTTGTGTCTGACTGTTTGCAACCCCATGGACTGTAGCCAGCCAGGCTGCTCTGTCCATGGGACTCTCCAGGCAAGAATGCTGGAGTGGGTAGCCATTTCCTTCTCCAGGGGAATCTTCCCTACCCAGGGATTGAACCCAAGTCTTCTGTATTGCAGGCAGAGTCTTTACTGTCTGACCTACTAGGGAAGCCCACCCTTCTCCAAAGTAAGGGTGTAATTTGAGGTCTTATCCCTCAGAGAGGAAAGCATGTCTTTTACCCAGAGCCTGTTCCAAAGTGTTGAGAACCCAGAGAATTTTGATTTATTCATCCACCAAGTGTTTATGGAGATTCTTCTTTGTGCCAGGCACTTTTCGGTGCTTCTTGATTATGAGTCCATTCTTGGGGCTCTAAGTGACTCCAACTGGGTCCCTGTGTGTATTGGGATAATACAACTCCTGTGATGAATAGCTTCAGCATTTCAGAGCCTTAATGCAACAGACATTCATAGTCCAATGCAGGCATTTGTGGGCAGGCTTCCATGAGCCCTTCTTTTGTATTTTGAACTCTTCCCACTGCCAGAGCCTCTTACTCAGCTGGTGGATGATTAAAGAGACCATGGAGGAAACACTTCTACTTCTTAACCATAACAACACAGAAATCAAATTTGTTGGTTCTATTATGAATCTTGTTGATGACAATCAGTCACATTGTTCCCTCATAGATGTAAGAGAAGCTGAGAAATATAGTCTTTAACAGAGAATCTGCTTTGTAGCATCCATTCTATGCTCTAGATAGGGAACTTCCATTTTTGGTGATGTTTGCTGTCTCTGCCACAGTCTTAGAGAGATTGGATGGACAATGGGACTGATCAATTGATTCCAGCAAGGATTGAGTCTTGAAAAGACTCCACAGAAACAATTCCCAACCATCTTGAGTTAGAAGATACTTGGAGTGTGATTAGTGGTAAAGAATCCGCCTGCCAGTTCAGAAGATGGAAGAGACATGGGTTCAATCTCTGGGTCAGGAAGATCCCCTGGAGGAGGAAATGGCACCCCACTCCAGTATTCTTGCCTAGGAAGTTCCATGGACACAGGAGCTGGTGGGCTAAGGTCCACGGGGACGCAAAGGGTTGGACATCGCTAAGCACACATAGCACAGAGCACACACTTGGGAGATTTAGAGTGTGAGAAGGTGAGACTTAGCAGGAAGATACCCAAGGTATAAGCTAGGAGACTGAGGAGGGAGAGCTGACCATTTCCTAGGCTTTGGCTAGGCATGTGTTTGTTTGCCATATGAAGTGCAAATTCTTCTCTCTGGAATTTAAAAGCCGGCACAGTTTTGTCCCAACATGCTTACCTAGGCTTCTTCCACTTACTCCTCTGCTTGTCCCCTATGCCTGGGTTACATTCCACCACCCCCACCACTGCCATCATTCTTACAGATCGGATCAATATTCATTCATTCATTCGTCCTTTATTAAACATCCTTTTTGTGCCTAGAGAGGAGCACAAGAAAGAGTAAGTCTTTACCCTTGGGAAGTTATGCTACTTATTTTCTCTGACCTTTTCAAAATGAGCCTTTGCTGAGAACTTACTTGAAATGCTGATACCAGAAACTTCCTTGGGGAAATATCCTTTTACGGCCATGCCTTTCTCTGAGTCAATACTTACCATAGACTCTGTGATCTGGTTCTGGCGTCTATGCAACTCAGAGCTCCTTCCACAGCTTTCCCACCATAGCCAGCTAGCATTAGCTGGACATATGCCAAGTGCAGGGGCCTCACTTCCTCCTGAGACACCTGGTATTAAGAACAAAACCCTGTTTCCTTTTGGTCCTAGCTGGATCCTCAGGGGCAAAACATGGTACAAATTGCCTCTTTGTCCACAGGGGAGATTCTTGAAGGGTTAGTTGAAGGCCTTCAGAAAGGCCTCTCACCAGACAACATCTTCTCTCTCTGAGACCTCACCCTTGCCCAGCTTCATCAAGTGCACCATGTAGACCCTTATGCTCCCTGGCCCTCCTCATCGCTTTCTCCTGCTGTCCTCGCATGCGCCCCTTCACAGATCCATGACCACATGCCAGCTGATAACAAAGCACTGCATTAAAATAAAGCCCGGGGACTGTCCTGGTGGTCCAGTGGCTAAGACTCTCCACTCCCAATGCAGGGAGCCTGGGTTCAATCCCTGGTCAGGAAATGAGATCCCATATACTGCAGCTGAAGATCCCAAATGCCGCAAATTAGAACCTAGGATGGCCAAATGAATAAATAAACATTTAAAAATAAAATAAAGCCTGACTGGAGCAGATGAGCCCAACAGTAGGCAGAAGACTGTGAAAGTTGCCTTGCACAGACTTTGTCCTCTCTCAATAACTTTCACAAAGATCTTGTATACATTTGGTTATATTTTGAGATGGGCTTGCAAAGGATTAAATTAAGTGTTCTAGAAGTGTTAAAGTTGCCTTCCTCCCTTCACTTTATCATTCTGAGCATTCTCCAAATGACATTCTTTGGGGGAAAAATAGTCTGAAACTTCATGAAATATGCTTTTTAGTTGTTGTAGGCAATAAAAATTGATTCTAATTTCCACAGGAAGATGTGTGTGAGTAGCGTTCTAGAAGCCTTTTGCTGTGCCTTTGGTTTCTCTTTGTGTCCCACTTGAGTAATTTCTTCACATCTTTCTGTCCCTGAGCTTAGAAACCTGGTAAATAAGCAAGCCCTGGAGAGAGCTGGAGAGCTAGCAACTTCCTGGAAATATGAGGCCACGAGGTTAAGCACAGAAACGCTCTCTTTCCAGGAAGGAGTGACTGAATCAGAGCAACGACCTTGGCTTCCAATTAGTCCTCATCCAGGTTTTTCCACTCTTCCTCTCTGCCCTGACCTTCGCACTCCAGGCTGGGGGGTTGGGGGGGGGAGCTGGGGGCTGCTGGGATTACCCACCACACCACCCCAGCCCCAGCTCTCTTGCACAAGCCCATCCTGCCTTTGGCATATGCCTCGGGACTCTCTGTGTCCACAAAGCTAGGTTGAGTCAAGTTTCCTCTCCATCTCCGAGAAGAAGCCATCAGGAAGCTCAATTATTTCGAGAATGTCGAATATAGTATTTTAATGGAGCCATTTTCCATGTCCCTCTAGAAAAGGGATGTAGAGTTTGTTGTTGGTCTATCAGCAAATGAGTCTTGTTCACACTACAGTACTTTCCTGATTTCGACACAGCAAACTTTGGGTCCTTTTCTCTATCACGAAGAGATTTTGGCCGTAGTTCTCTCTCCACAGGTGTAGTCCAGTGAGACCAGCTGTTGAAATGTAGGCGGTGTTCTTAGGAAAGGGGCCTGCCCTTGGAATTAATCCTGCAATTCCGGTGCCAAGCCAAGCTATGGCAAAACATCAAGCAGGGTGTTGACGTTTATTTCTAGATACCGTGCCTGGTCCTAAAACGAAACCATGATGCTAGCGGCAGGGCGGGAGAAACTAGTGCCTCTTGTGCTATTTGGCTGCAATACAAGTGGATAAAGTTTTCGACATTTTATTTTGGGTTGGTGTTCTTCCCATGATAAACAGCAAACCAGTCAGCAGCAATAATGAGTTCTCGGCAATTGAGACTGTTGCCATGAGAAAAATTCCTCAGTTTTCTTTGTCCAGGATGGGCTGTTGGATCCTCTTCTGTGTTGGGGTAGGTTTATATTTATCACAATAAAGATAAATAAAATAAGCAATTAAAATAGCAAAGTTGAGAGCATAATTCATATCCCTGGGCTACTGTGCTCCAAATACTTCACTACTTTGGAATTAAAAAAAAAAAATCTTTGTGTAACAGTCACTGACTTTTCCAGATGAAACTGGGCTACACAAACATTCTTTGAGTATGTGTGATTTCACTTAAACCACGCGTCCTGGCTCAGGGACCTATTGCAAAACCTGATGAATTCAGGGAAATGAATAATCCTTACTCTTGGATCACTTTGTGAAAGAGTGTTCAGACTTCTTTGAAGCCAGAGAAGAAATGTTTTTTAGACCCAAAGCTTCCTGTGCAGTGCTGAGCCTCTAGTATTACTCCACTGAGGGGAAGTAGAGGCAAGGGAAGGGAATGTTGTGGAGAGAATCCACGTCACTGAACCAAGGTTTAGGGTTCTTTAAGACGCACCTTCCTGTGTCTTGCCCTGGTTCACCACCAGCCTTTCCGCCTGCCCTCTCCTTGGTGGGTCAGAGTGTGGGGGAACAGGATGGATCGGGAGAAGGAGAGGTGAGAATGTGAACTTGTGTCCTTGTGTCTGGCAGGCGTGTTTGGGTGTAGGTTTTACACATGAGGAAGAGGTTGCTAACATTTCTTTGACTTTGAAAACGACTTTGACCCCAGCTGCACAGAAACCCGCTTTACTGGCTTGGGAGACAAATAGGACGACATCTGTTTGCAATGTTCCAGCTAATCACTTCAGCCACCCCCACAGCCAGTACGCAGGACGTCCCGTCCCTCTCAGGACTTCCCACCTGGTCCCACCAGGAATTCTCAGCCTGCGGGGCCCTGGAACGGCCTGAAGATGAAGAGGTTGTCAACATTTCTTTGACTTTGAAAACGACTTTGACCCCAGCTGCACAGAAACCCGCTTTACTGGCTTGGGAGACAAACAGGACGACATCTGTTTGTAATGTTCCAGCTAATCACTTCAGCCACCCCACAGCCAGTACGCAGGACGTCCCGTCCCTCTCAGGACTTCCCACCTGGTCCCACCAGGAATCCTCAGCCTGCGGGGCCCTGGAACGGCCTGAAGAGTGGAAAGAAGGACAATCAACAGGGTTCCGCTTGAGAGGACGCTGAGGCTCCTCTGCGGTCTTATGCTTTAACCACCACCTGAAAGGTGCGGGATGAGGGCCCTGACTCCACACCCAAGTTTCCCCACCTCTTCAGGAGGAGCTTGGGGGGCCAGGATGGATCTACGTGCCCTTTCTTGCCACCTGGCCCCAGAGCCAATCACCTGAGGCCACACTTCTAATCAAGTGGATCCTCAGAAGGATGGAGTCAGGGCTGCTTTGGGGTTTTCCTCCCTGGAGCCTCCTTGACTCTGCAGTTTTAGCACCGCCTTCCTGAGAAAGGCGGAAAATCTCCTTCTGTGAATAATTCTAGGTTTAACCCCTCCCCATCCCCAAGTAAAGTTCTGTGGCCATGGTAGGAAGGTCTCACAGGCACAAGGAGACGGTGTCACTTAGTAGAGAGTTGGAGGTTTGTGGCAAGTGCTCAGAAGCCTTAATTTATTCCTAAGGAATCTACTTCCACCTGGGAAATCTGCACCAAGTCAAGGTCACACCAGTCAGCAGTAACATTAGTTTTAGGGTCTGTCCACTTAGGCACGTGCAACTAACTCAAAGTGTATATAACCTGTTTTCCAAACAGTATTTGTAACTCCTCTTTTTAGTGTAGATAACTTACTCTGACTGCTACTTTCCCCCTGAAAAGTCTTATTTTAATACTTTCAATCCTACAGAAAATTTTTCAAATAGACTTATGATCTGAATACTTTTCTGCAATGCTTCAAGAAAAGAAAATTCAGACTCCTGCACTGAACACCCACATATCCTTCAGCTACATTCATCAGCTTTAATGTTGTGTCATATTAGCTTTATCTCTCTGTCTCTCTGCACATACGCACACATACATTTGTATATTAAAATATGTATATATGTCAGTATGTATACACCTTTAAGGTAGTTTAACCATGTGACAAGAGTATGTCACAGACACCACGATTCTTCACTCTGTAATGCATGTGAATAAAGATAGAACATTCTCCTACATAACCACAGCCACTCTAAGGAAACTTAACAAGGATACAAAACTGTGATCAGACAGATAGTCCCTATTCAAGTTTTCCCAGTAGCCATGATAACTGGATTTAAAATTTCTACGATACAATTGGGAATCATACACTGCCTTTAGTTGCCTTGTCTTTTTAGTCTATTTTCAATTGGAATAGTCCCCACAGCTTTAAAAAATATCTTTTGTGACACTGATGTTTTAGAGGAGTCTGCTGCTGCTAAGTCACTTCAGTCCTGTCCGACTCTGTGTGACCCACTTCAGGAGGAGCTTGGGGGGCCAGGATGGATCTACGTGCCCTTTCTTGCCACCTGGCCCCAGAGCCAATCACCTGAGGCCACACTTCTAATCAAGTGGATCCTCAGAAGGATGGAGTCAGGGCTGCTTTGGGGTTTTCCTCCCTGGAGCCTCCTTGACTCTGCAGTTTTAGCAGCGCCTTCCTGAGAAAGGCGGAAAATCTCCGGTCTGTGAATAATTCTAGGTTTAACCCCTCCCCATCCCCAAGTAAAGTTCTGTGGCCATGGTAGGAAGGTCTCACAGGCACAAGGAGACGGTGTCACTTAGTAGAGAGTTGGAGGTTTGTGGCAAGTGCTCAGAAGCCTTAATTTATTCCTAAGGAATCTACTTCCACCTGGGAAATCTGCACCAAGTCAAGGTCACACCAGTCAGCAGTAACATTAGTTTTAGGGTCTGTCCACTTAGGCACGTGCAACTAACTCAAAGTGTATATAACCTGTTTTCCAAACAGTATTTGTAACTCCTCTTTTTAGTGTAGATAACTTACTCTGACTGCTACTTTCCCCCTGAAAAGTCTTATTTTAATACTTTCAATCCTACAGAAAATTTTTCAAATAGACTTATGATCTGAATACTTTTCTGCAATGCTTCAAGAAAAGAAAATTCAGACTCCTGCACTGAACACCCACATATCCTTCAGCTACATTCATCAGCTTTAATGTTGTGTCATATTAGCTTTATCTCTCTGTCTCTCTGCACATACGCACACATACATTTGTATATTAAAATATGTATATATGTCAGTATGTATACACCTTTAAGGTAGTTTAACCATGTGACAAGAGTATGTCACAGACACCACGATTCTTCACTCTGTAATGCATGTGAATAAAGATAGAACATTCTCCTACATAACCACAGCCACTCTAAGGAAACTTAACAAGGATACAAAACTGTGATCAGACAGATAGTCCCTATTCAAGTTTTCCCAGTAGCCATGATAACTGGATTTAAAATTTCTATGATACAATTGGGAATCATACACTGCCTTTAGTTGCCTTGTCTTTTTAGTCTATTTTCAATTGGAATAGTCCCCACAGCTTTAAAAAATATCTTTTGTGACACTGATGTTTTAGAGGAGTCTGCTGCTGCTAAGTCACTTCAGTCCTGTCCGACTCTGTGTGACCCACCAGACGGCAGCCCGCCAGGCTCCACCATCCCTGGGATTCTCCAGGCAAGAACACTGGAGTGGGTTGCCATTTCCTTTTCCAATGCATGAAAGTGAAAAGTGAAAGTGAAGTCGCTCAGTCGTGTCCGACCCTCAGCGACCCCATGGACTGCAGCCTTCCAGGCTCCTCCGTTCATGGAATTTTCCAGGCAAGAGTGGAGTGTCACTGAGGAGTCTAGGTAAGCTGTTTCACAGACTTGGATGTTTTGAATGTTTCTGGATGTTTCTACATGATTTATGTTAAGCATTTTCAACAGGAACAGTGCATAAATGTTGTTTACTTCCATTGTATCTCTTAAGGGGACAGCACAAGGTGACTGTCCCATTATAGGGTGTGTTACATCTGATTGTTCAGTTAAGGTCTTGTCAGCCAGATTTCTCCTCTGTGACTACTATACATTTCAGTTGGAAAGAGTATGTTGAGAGAACATTCTAAATAATAATAACTTCTAAAAAATGCTTTTAGCTACTGGCTAATATAACAGTCCACTTTATCTCTTCTCCTCCCTTTAGTTTCCTGACAGGATTTCAGAGTCATCCAAAGCACTTCTCAGGCAGAAAGGCACTGGTTCATTTATACAGCTGCCCACCATTGCTACTGGCTGGTTGCTTGTCCACAACGGCTCTATGACTCTCGCTGGATGAAAGGTCCTCATTCCCCTCACTGGTTCAAAGATGCTCTCTGATTAAGCTGGGCCAGTCGAGCAGCCTTGAGGGAGCCTGTGCTGACTTTCCCTGTGTCTCCTGGGCAGGGACGGTCAGAGAGAACCTCTTTTTAAGGGTCATACACGTACTTGCTTTCTCCTCTTAGACAACACAAATGACTGGATCAAAATACAGCTCGTCTTCCCACTTAATCTCATAAACATGACACAACCTTAAATATAGCTAAAAATGCACTAACAAAATAGAGGCGTTTCAGAATGAGGCAGATTATAATGTAGGAAAAGACTGGACTGGGAGTTAGGAGAGCTACATCCCAGTCCCAGCTCTTTGACTTACAAGTTGTGTGATTTTAAGCAACTCCTTCACCTCTCTGACTTTCAGAATGATTAGCTCCAGAAATAAAATCATATTTATGTCTGTCTGTTAATGCAGCAAGTAAAAGAAACCAGATGAATTTTCACAGAAGCTGGATGACTCTTTCGGGGATATAATAACATTTGCTGTGGGTGGTCCTGAGGGACACCTCAAAGAAATAATTATATCTGTCCCAGTTACGCTTTGGTCACAAGTTATTCCCCAATCTCAGAGACTCAACACAACCAAAATTTCTCTTTCTTATATGTCCATTACTGGCTTTCTATGGCTCCAGGTTAGTCACAGCAGTGAAACCCTGATTTATGATGGCAAGAGGTTAGAGGGGGTTAGAAGAGTCTGTTAGGCAGAGACTGCAATAGCTGTCCCATAGATTTCACAGGCTTCTTGTTGGGGCTGAGTATGATGTCCTGTGTCAAAAGACTTCTGGCTAGACAAATGTGAGATCTGATTACGTCACTGCCCCTAGACTTGGGGCTCTTGAGGAGTAGGAAACAGAGTTTATTCATCTTCTTCCCATTGCTTCACCCATGGTAGCTTATAGTAGAATCTGAGTAAATATTGATGGAATAAGGACACATAAAGGAAAATTTAATTAGGATAACTTTTTAAAAGGTCCAAATCTATACTTGATAGTGATGGATAAACTCTTTTAATCCATGAAGTCTGCATGATCTTGATTGACAAGAGTGCTCAAGGAAGAAAAATTACAAACCAATACTTCATATAAAAATGAATGTAATAGCCCCAAGAAAGTGCTCATCTTACAGTAATGGGGTAGCATGTATTGAACCAACCCTCCTGAAGACAACAGTGATAAACTCTGAAGAAAATTAAAAAACAACTAGCTGAAGGCATTTAAGAGCAGACAGAAACTGGAGGAGAATCAACATTTAGCAAAAAGAGATGTCATAGGGTGAGCCCCCTTTTAAAAAATGGTTTTTAACTACATAATGAGTGAGTTTTGGAGAAAAAGTAAATAAAGGCAAAATAAAATGTTCAATTCTTCTTATTCTTAATTGATAGAAAAGATAACTATTTTCTTAAGAAATAGTAACAGTGTTTGGGTGAACATAGCTTATTGATAGGTAAAATGAATGACAGCAATGTCGGAGGGATGAGAGAGAGGAACTGGAAACACTGTTACAAGGTACCTACACTACAAGTAATGTGGTATAGCTTTATTTAAAAATATACTTAGGTTAGTTTTAATACATGTGTTGCAAACTCTAGGGCAACCACTAAAATTTTTAATAAAGTATATTTGCTATGCTAAGAGAAGAGAAAAGATGAAATCACGTTAAATGTTCACTTACAACCAGAAAAAGCAGAAAAGGAGAGGGAAATTAAAAAACAAAGAATAAATGTATTGAACAGAAAAGCATTACAAATATGGTAAGTGTTAATCCAACTATGTCAATAACTGCTTTATACATGAATGGTCTAAATATACCAATTAAAAGACATATTGTCAGACTGAATAAAAGAGCAACACAACTATATACTACCTACAAGAAACCTACTTTAATATAAAGACTTGGATACATTAAGCATGAAGGGGAGGAGAAAGAAATACCATGCTAAAACAAATCAGGAAAAAAAAAACTGGAACGACTATATTAATTTCAAACAAAACTCACTTCAGAATGAAGAAAATTATCAAAGATACAGGACATTACAGAATGATAAAGTGACAAGTTTTCCAAGAAGATATAACAATTCTAAGTGGATATGCATCTAATGACAAATATGAAATATGTTAGTCAAAACCAGGTATAACTCAAGGAGAAGTAGACAAAATTTACTAGTATAGTTGGAGACTTCAATACACCTCTTTCAGGAACTGATAAATCAAGCAGACAGAAAATCAGTAAGAATACAGTGGAACTGAATGGCATTATCAATCAACTTGATCTTATTGACATTTCTAAAATACTCCATCCCCAAACAGCAGAATACATATTCTTCTGAAGCTTACAGGAACATTCATGAAGATAGATCATATCCTGGGCCATAAAACATGTTAATAAATTTAAGGCAATATAAATCATATAAAGCATATTCTCAGACTACAAAAGTATCAAACTAAAAATCAATAATAGAAAGCTGGAAAATCTCCAACTATTTGGAGAGTAAGCAAAACACCTCTGAATAACACATGGGTCAAAGAAAAAGTCTCAAGAGAAATATTTTTAGCTAAACAAAAATAAAGATACAACTGATCAAAACTTTCAGGATGCAGTGAAAGCAGTGTTTATAGGAAAATTTATAGCATTGAATGCATATATTAGAAAAGAAGAAAGATTTAAAATCAGTAATCTAAACTTCTACTTTAGGAAACTAGAAAAAGAAAAAGAATTGAAACCTGAAGCAAGAATAGGAAAATAATAAAAATTAGGGCAGAAATCAATAAAATTAAAAGCAGGGAAAAATAGACAAAAATCAATAAACTCAAGGTCCATTAAAAAAAAAAAAGATCAATAAGACCTATAAAACTCTAGGAAGACTAACCAGGAGAAAAAGAGAAAGATACAAATTACCAGCATTAGAAATAAAAGAAGGCCTATCTGCTGATCCTATAGACATTAAAGGATAATAAAGGAATATTATTAACTACTCTGTGTCCACCAATTTAACAACTTAGATGAAATGAACTGATTCCTTGAAAGACACAGACTACTAAAACTCATACAAGAAGAAATAGATAGTCCGAGTAGGCCTATATCTATTAAGGAAATAGAGTAAAAAACGAATAACCTTCTCCCCCAAAAGCATCAGGGCTGTAAGAGTTTACTAGTGAACTCAACCAAACATTTAAAGGAGAAATTATACATATTCTCCACCATCTCTTCCAGAAAATATGAATTCAAGCATACAATATTATGGAAGATGTTAATAATAAAAGAAACTGGGTGTGGGGTTTATGAAAACTCTCTACACTATCTTTATGGCTTTTCTATAAATAAAACATTATTCTAAAATTTAAAAAAGTAAAATGTGGAAAGTAAAAATTATCAACCCAGAATTCTATATCCAGTAAAAAATATCCTTCGAGGATGGAGAAAAACAGAGTCATTTTCAGATAAAGGAAAACTAGGATAATTCATAGGGCTTCCCTGGTGGCACAGAGGTTAAAGTGTCTGCCTCTAATACTGGAGACCTGGGTTCGATCCCTGGGTCGGGAAGATCCCCTGGAGAAGGAAATGGCAACCCACTCCAGTATTCTTGTCTGGAGAATCCCATGGACGGAGGAGCCTGGTGGGCTACAGTCCATGGGGTCGCAAAGAATCGGACACGACTGAGCAACTTAACTAAGGATAATTCATTACTAGCAAATCTGCACTCCAAGCAATACTAAAGGACTAAAGGAAAATAGTACCAGATGGAAGATCAGATCTTCAAGAAGATAAAAAGAATATTAGAAATAGTAGTTTGGGGAATTCCCTGGAAGTCCATTTGTTAGGACTTGGCACTTTGACTGTGATGACCCAGGTTCAATCCCTGGTTAAGGATTGGTTAGGGAACCAGGGATTCTGCAAATCTGGGGAACCAGATTCTGGAAGTCACATGGTATACCCACTCCCCCCCAAAAGAAGGGAATAAATGGTAACTTTGTGGGTGTATACTTTTAAAGTTATCTTTTTCTCTTAATTTCTTTAAAAATTATTTTACAGTTTAGAGCAAAAGTTATAACATTGCATTGTGGGGCTTTTAGAGTAATGTAAATTGTTATACTTATCAGAAGTAGCATAAACATTATAAGTTACAATGCTATAGTTAAAAGATATGTGTTAAAAGATAGCATATAAGAATATGTTAAAATGAATATAGAATTAGAAGGTTCTTACATTTTTACATGAAATGGCTTAATATTAACTCTAAGGAGAATGTTAAAAGCTAAGGATTATCATTGACATATCCAGATCAACCATTTAAAGACAATGCAAAGACCTGTAACTAAAAATTCAATAGAAAAATTAAAATGCAATTCTAGAGAATATTCAGTTAACACAAAGAGTGGCAGAAAGAAGAACAAAGATCAGATGACACAAATAAGAGTCAAAGAACAGAACGCTGATCTAAATGCAAGCATGTCAATAATGACATTGATAATTGATACCATTCTGTCATTAGCTGAGTGCCAAAGAATTGATGCTTTTGAACTGTGGTGTTGGAGAAGACTCTTGAGAGTCCCTTGGACTGCAGGGAGATCCAACCAGTCCATTCTGAAGGAGATCAGCCCTGGGATTTCTTTGGAAGAAATGATGCTAAAGCTGAAACTCCAGTATGCTGGCCATCTCATGTGAAGAGTTGACTCATTGGAAAAGACCCTGATGCTGGGAGGGATTGGAGGCAGGAGGAGAAGGGGACGACAGAGGATGAGATGGCTGGATGGCATCGCTGACTTCATGGACATGAGTCTGAGTGAACTCCAGGAGTTGGTGATGGACAGGGAAGCCTGGCGTACTGTGATTCATGGGGTCGCAAAGTCAGACACAACTGAGAGACTGAACTGAACTGAACTGTCATTGATAAGACAGAAATGAACTGAACATCCCAATTAGGAGGCAGAAATTATTGGAATGAATTTTTTAAAGAAACCCAATTACATGATCTCTATAAGAGATTAGCTTTAAATACAATGACACAGATAGATTGAATAAAAAAGGATAAAAATCATGCAAATAGAAAGCATAAAATGTTGTATTAGCTATATTGGTGAAGGTGGTGAAGTCGCTCAGTCGTGTCCGACTTTTTGCAACCCCGTGGACTGTAGCCTACTAGGTTTCTCCGTCCATGGGATTCTCCAGGCAAGAACACTGAGTGGATTGCCATTTCCTTCTCCAGGGGATCTTCCCAACCCAGATATCAAGCCTGGGTCTCCCACACTGGAGGCAGATGCTTTAACCTCTGAGCCACCAGGGTTATATTAATATCAGATAAAATATATTTTAAAATGAAGAGTATCACACTATAAAAAAACACTTCAGCATGTGTTTCATGATTTCACAGGAAGGGGAAGATTTCACAGGAAGATATAAATGTGCATGCATCCAGTAAGAGGACTAAGAATGTACTAAGAAAAAAATGGACATAATTAAAAGGAGAACTAGACAATTCTAATGAAAGATGTTAATACTAGGGAAAACAGGAAAATTTTGATAGTGCCCCCGATAACATAAATCACTTAGGTGTTTATCTAACCATATATGTCCAAGACCTTTACAAGGAAAATTAAAAATTGATGAGAGAAATTGAAAGCTAAATAAATGGAGAGATGGAGAGATATACCATGTTCAAGAATTAGAAGACTCAGTGTTGTTAAGATGGCTATTCTCCCTGACGCAGACATCACAATCAAAATCAAAATTCACATTGTTCATGGGGTTCTAAAGGCAAGAATGCTGAAGTGGTTTGCCATTCCCTTCTCCAGTGATCTAAAGGAAAGCAATCTTGAATATTCATTGGAAGGAGTGATGCTAAAGCTGAAGCTTCAGTACTTGGGCTATCTGATATGAAAAGTTGACTTCTTAGAAAAGACTGATGCTGGGAAAGATTTAAGGCAGAAGGAGGAGAAGATGACAGAGGATGAGATGGTTGGATGGGATCACAGACTCATGGATGTGAGTCTGAGCAAGCTTGGGAAGATGGTGAAGGACCGGGAAGCCTAGAGTGCTGTAATTCGTGGGGTCGCAAGGAGTCAGACATGAGTGAGCAACTGAACAACAGCAACAGATAGAAATTCAAGTGAACTTTTTAAAAACACAAATTGGCAAGCTGATTCTAGAATTTATTTGGGAATACAAAGGACCTAGAAAAACCAAGTCAATTTTTTTTAAGTTAGAGGGCTTTTTATACCATCCAATTGAAAAACTAACCATAATCATTATAATAAAGGCAGTGTCGAATCTGTGAAAAGTTATGCATGGAAACCAATGGGAAAAAATAGAGAATTCAGAGAAAACAAAGAGAACTACATGTGAATGATTATTTGATAGTTGACAAAGGAGTAAAGGCAGTTCAATGGTGAAAATAAAAGTCTTTTTAAACAAATAATGTTCAATCAAATGGATATCTCTATGGAAAACAGTGGATATTAGCCTTTAAAACACCCCATGTGGAATAATTAACAAGATATGGATCATATACCAAACTCTGAAATTTTAATGAATTTTGTCTCAAGTGACATTTATCTTCCTTGACCACCTTACATGCGTTTTATTAAATAAGCAGAGCTCTATTACTATCTTCCTTCATGCACTACAGCAGGTCCTCCTAACCTGTTTTCAATCATAATAATCTCATCACCCATCATCTTCAATTTTTCTGCCTTGTTTCATTATTGCTTCTTTTATTATTATATCTGATCTTGTAAAAATCCCATAAGTGGGACAATTAAATGGAGAGCAGTGGGAAGAGCTGTTAGGGATATAGCTGTATGGATTTTTCCCTTAAGTAGGTAAGGTCACTGCAAGTCACTACGCTGTTATAGAGAAAGGCCCAAGGGTGACCTCAGCCACAGTCTGTCTAGAACTGGGGTGTCATATGGGAAGAAACATTCCCTGTTCAGTTCAGTTCAGTCACTCAGTCGTGTCCAACTCTTTGAAACCCCACGAACTGCAGCACACCAGGCTTCCTTGTCCATCACCAACTTCCGGAGTTTACCCAAACTCATGTCCATTGAGTTGGTGATGCCATCCAACCGTCTCATCCTCTATCATCCCCTTTTCCTCCTGCCCTCAATCTTTCCCAGTATCAGGGGCTTTTCAAATGAGTCAGTTCTTCCCATCAGGTGGCCAAACTATTGGAGTTTCAGCTTCAACATCAGTCCTTCCGATGAACAACCAGAACTAATCTCCCTTAGGATGAAATGGTTGGATCTCCATGCAGTCCAAGGGACTCTCAAGAGTCTTCTCCAACACCACAGTTCAAAAACATTAATTCTTTGGTGCTCAGATTTCTTTATATTCCAACTCTCACATCCATACATGACTACTGGAAAAACCATAGCCTTGACTAGACAGACCTTTGTTAACAAAGTAATTTCTCGGCTTTTTAATATGCTGTCTAGGTTGGTCATAACTTTCCTTCCAAGGAGTAAGCATCTTTTAATTTCATGGCTGCAATAACCATCTGCAGTGATTTTGGAGCCCCTCAAAATAAAGTCAGCCACTGTTTCCACTGTTTCTCCACTTATTTGCTGTGAAGTGATGGGACTGGATGCTATGATCTTAGTTTTCTGGATGTTGAGCTTTAAGCCAACTTTTTCACTCTCCTCTTTCACTTTCATCAAGAGGCTCTTTGGTTCTTCACTTTCTGCCATAAGAGTGGTGTCATCTGCCTATCTGAGGTTATCGATATTTCTCCTGGCAATCTTGATTCCAGCTTGTGCGTCTTCCAGCCCAGCATTTCTCATGATGTACTCTGTTAAATAAGCAGGGTGACAATATACAGCCTTGACATACTCCTTTTCCTATTGTATCCTACTTCAAATAATGCTGTGTTCCCCTGACCCAGGAGTTGAAGGAGGTGACCGTGAGTGTCTTTAGGAATAAGCGATTTATTTGGAAGAAGACCAAAGGCCTGGAGAACTTCCTCTGAAAGAATAAGCATTCCCCTCTGAGTGGAAATGGCCTGAGGTGGCACAGCTGACAGTGCTAACTCACACTTGAGCAGCCGTACTTGGGTTTTGGGAGTCGATAGGATGTGTCTGTGTTTGGGACTTGCCAACCTTTTAAGCTGATGCTAAATAATAAATACAGAAATGTCTGCTCCTGTCCCCCTCCTCCTCCAACCTGACAAGCATCGGTGTGATTCTCTGGCAGCTCTAGGAAAGTCTGATGGGGGCTTTGGGGATCCTTCCAGTCCTCTTCTGACCCCAAGGAAGCAGCTGGGCTCCCCATGGACTACAGAGAAAGGACCTGTCTGGCTTCCAGTTAGGAAGGGGTCTGCTCCTTTGAATTGCCAGTTAAGGCACAGATGGAGAAGGGAAGCACAAGAGTGTAAAGTTCACACAGTGCAATTATATCCAAGCAGAAAATGAGGCAGCTGGGCAGCTGTTCTAGGAGCCAAAGTCCCAGTGGTTCCCATTTGGAGAGAGAGAAGAAAAGAAACTGTCTTCCTTTCTCATGGGGTCAGCGGCTCTTAGGTCTCAAACACCTGTTGCCTGGGGGACCTCATGTGACCGTCAAATCTGGACAGAGCACTGATCTGGAGTCAGGGAAACCTGGCTTGGAGGGCCAGAGGAAGCAAGAAGAGTGAGCTTGATTGGTCTAACTCCTTTAATGGTCTCCACGGTACTCTCTGCCGCCATCTTATTAGGCTGTCCTTCCCTGATACTAGCAGTTTCTTAGCAAAAAGCAGAAGTGTTGAAAGGTTTGCATTATCCCATGCCGCAACTTCAGACGCCAGCCAGAGAGCCAGCCTGGTGCTGTGAGGCCTGGGTGACGGTTCATGTGCCGCAGGAAACCAGGCACCATTCAAGGTCTTTGGTGAAGGCATGAAACTCAGTGCATACTTGTAGCACACTTGATAGTGACTCCTGGTTTTGTGTGCAATGAATATATATTACAGAATTATCATGGGTAGATTTATTGGAGATGGGAAGTAACCAAGTTTTATGAAAAAATAATTACCACTATCAATTGACTTAATTACTAGTACTGGTTTACCAGATGGCTACCCAATTTTATTTACAGGGAATTTTTCTGATATGGTTTAAACTACTGTCTGAGAATAATTGGTCTTTTTTAACTGATTTGCAGACTGCTCCTCTGCTGCCCCAGCTGGCTTGGGGAGGAGGCACTGAGGGCACGTGTGGTGGGGTCGCTTCCATGGCCTCTCTTGATGCTGGGCCTGGCTCTCCTAGGAAGGAGGGCTGGCTGGAGAGCCCTTGCCCTTCTGCCTGGGGAAGGCAGTCGATTGGCATGGTTCCTGTCAGAATCATGCCCTGGCTGCCCTTCTCTTGAATAAATGATTGTATTCTTTGGGATGTAGGCTCTCGCAGAGAAATTGATTAGAAAGATTGCAAACAAAAATAAGGACAACAGAGGAGAAAGAAAATAAGTCTTAGAATTACATAGGACTATGTTTTAATGTTTTAATTCTGATTCTGCCGCTCACATCCTGGTGACCTTTACTAACAGCATCACAGTTTCTGTCTCTGAAACGAAGGGACTCTAACTTGGGGAGTTGTGGAGAGAACTACATGGGGTGATGTGAACCAGCCCATTCCAAGTCTGGCACCAGCAGATACACAATTAAATGTTACTAGGAGGTAGAAGCAGAGAGGGCAATGGCACCCCACTCCAGTACTCTTGCCTGGAAAATCCCATGGATGGAGGAGCCTGGTGGGCTGCAGTCCATGGGATCACTAAGAGTCGGACACGACTGAGCGATTTCACTTTCACTTTTCACTTTCATGCATTGGAGAAGGAAATGGCAACCCACTCCAGTGTTTTTGCCTGGAGAATCCCAGGGACGGGGGAGCCTGGTGAGCTGCCATCTATGGGGTCGCACAGACTCGGACACGACTGAAGCGACTTAGCAGCAGCAGCAGGAGGTAGAGGATGGGGTAGGGGGAAGTTAACCTCCTTAAGTGGCACCCTGGGGAACCCTGGGGGACAGGGTACCTGAGTTCTCACAGATGCTGTGGGGGAGGAGACTAGCTCCAAGGGCCACATTCTGTCGTGGCTGAGAGGGTTGGTGTGGGTACTTGATCTGAGGGCAGCTGTTCGTGGGTTGAGGAGCTCTTCTATGAGGCAGCTTAGCCCAAAAGGTTAAGCCAAACAAGGTAGATGAGGGATTAGCTGAGCCAAATGGGTTTTCTCTGCATGGTCCATGAGGGGCAGAAGCAAGCAGGCCTCCAAGGAGAAGCAGAGAGACAGAAGCCAGCACAGGTAAGAGTGGAGCCCCAGAGCTGCTGCGGGTAGACGGTTAGCCCACACGGGACTTCCTGGACTCTGCCATGCCCCCAGGTGTGGAGCTTGTGCCAGGCTCCACAGATCCAGCTACGGCCATGTCTGGGTTCCTCTGTGACTCTTGCCTTCCTCGCTACCACACTCCTGCAACAGCCTTCATCAGCTGAGATAACCCGCATGGGTCTCTGTTGCTTACAAAAGCCACCGTAGCACTGCTGCTGCTGCTACGTCGCTTCAGTTGTGTCTGACTCTCTGTGACCCTCAGAGATGGCAGCCCACCAGGCTCCCCCATCCCTGGGATTCTCCAGGCAAGAACACTGGAGTGGGGTGCCATTTCCTTCTCCAATGCATGAAAATGAAAAGTGAAAGTCAAGTCACTCAGTCGTGTCCAACTCTTTGTGACCCCATGGACTGCAGCCCACCAGGCTCCTCCGCCTATGGGATTTTCCAGGCAAGAGTACTGGAGTGGGGTACCACTACCTTCTCCGCAACATAGCACTAGAGACAAGCAAAACGATGTCCTGCCCCTCACTCACAAGCACATCAGATGCTTGGAGTACTGGACCCCAGAGAAGTCAAGCACCGCTTATTGAGCTAGTGGCCCAGCTGAGGTTTGAAAGCAGGTCATCTGACTCTTAGTTCATTGAGAAGAAGGGGCCGAGTTTGGGTTCCTCCGAAAGCTGACAAGCATGGTTTTGTCGGGAAGTGGTAAAATGTAGGGTGAGGAGAGCGGTTGCAGAGGCAGTCGTTTCTGCCTCTAGATCCAGCTGTCTAAAGTGCCCTCTTTCCTAGACTGTCTTCCCCTCCCACTCCCTCTCATATACCGTTGGTCGTGACTTCTTTCCTGGTGCTCTTGGTAATGCTGGCCTCCTGCTCTATGATAGCTCATACCACGGTCAGGGGGACACTGCATAGCAGTTCAGCAGTTCTGGGTGTGTGTATGAGAGTGTGCATGCACATGCTTGCTTGTGGGCAACTGTATGTCTGCAGAGAAAATCTCTGAGGTCCGGAGCACTGGGAGCCTGCCTTGTCTCTCTCCTCTAGTGAGTGCTGGGGGCTTCGGCTGAGAAAGGCATCCACAAACCCCTTGCTAGGTATCGCCAAGACAATGCTCACCCTCCTCAAGGGCCATTTAAACCTTTACAAAGCTAAGAACCCTCTGCTGCCACTTCTGCCTCTCTCCCAACACATGACCCCTACCTTTACTTCAGTGGAAAACAGAGACCATTCCGTGGAAACATCAAAACTTCCTAACCAGAGTTATAGATTTTATTTTCAGAAGTGAAAGGCAAGTTTTACCATTGAATAAGCATTTATCAGCCTTATTGAGGTATAATTGACCAAAAATTATAGAATATTAAAAATGTATATGATGCTGATTTGATAAACATACAAATTGTGACAGGATTCCCCTCATTTAGTTAATTAACACATTGTCACCTCACGTATTTATCTTTAGTGTATGTGTGTGTGAACACAAATTCTACTGTTCTAGCAAATTTCAGAGTTATCAACAATAATCCCCATGTTGTGCATTAGAGCTTACTCATCTCCTCGCTGGAAGTTTGTACCCTTTGACCCATCTCTTCCTGTTTCCTCCACCCCACAGCCCCTGGCAACCACTTTTCCACTCTCTTCCTATGGATTTGACTTTGGATTCCACATGTAAGTTATACCAGAAAGTATTTGTCTTTCTCTGTCTGACTTATTCCACAGCTGAATATTTATTTGTCTATGTATCCAGTTCTCTCCTGCTTCCCTCTTCCATGAGAGAAAGATCTCAGTGTTCTGGATCCTAACCATCACTTTCTTTTTCTTTCTTTTAACAGTCTTAAAGGCCTAAGATGCCTTGGGTTCTATTGCTATTTCCAAATTCCTGAAAGACAATCTGGGAATTGGGAATGAAAAATTGGAATTTCTGGGACCCCACAGTAATTACCAAAATCATAAGTTATTGTAAAAATACTTTGCAATATTCTCAAAACTCTTTATTCATTATGATGGATATCTAAAAATTCTGTTTAATAAATAAATATTAAGTTTGGTAGCCTTTGTAAAATACTTGTACTTGATTATACATATATATGTATATGTATGATATATATATATCACATATACCTTGGTAAAATTTTAAAGAAGTATTGCTTATAGCAAGTATTCAAACACTGAGGAACACCAGTGAATATATCGGGTAGTATTTGAATAGTGCTAGGTTTCCTAGCAAGAATAATAGCACCTCACAGAATCTGTGTGGAAATTGCCAAATTAAGGAATTATTTTGCTTCCAAAGCTAGTTCATATTAATGCTTACTATACATAAAAATGTTAATATTTATTGTGTTTGGAGCAGTGATCCATCATTAGCGGCAGATGGGTCCAGAAACACACATCATAACAAGCAATGCTGACCAGTGAGACTAAGATATCTCTTCTACAGGCTCCTGTCTCAGTTCCCAGAAATGCCAGCCTTAGCCTTCAACTCCACAGGTCAGTGTTTCCTGATCTTGCCTTTGATTTGATGTCAGTGGATACCTTTGACAAGTAATGTCTCTATTAATCTTTAATTCTCGCAGAAGAATTATAATCCTTTTCTTCAATTTCTTGACTAATTTTTCTTGGTATTCAGGATTGGAAATGTAAATTACAGATTTCCAACGAAATGCAGGAAAGGGATTCCTGTGTGGAAACACTGATACTGAACATATGGTGGGTGCCACAGTTGTGATTAAGGGCTCCGGTTTGAGAATGTAACAGACCTTGATTATAAAGTCTGTTTATAGTGCTTACTTCCTGTGGTTCATTGCTAAAGAATCTGCCTGCAATGCAGAAGACCAGGATTCAGTCCCTTGGTTGGGAAGACCCCCTGGAGAAGGGAATGACTACCCACTTCAATATTCTTGCCTAGAGAATTCCATGGACAGAGGCGACTGATGGGCTACAGTCCATAGGGTCTTAAAGAGTCAGACATGACTGAGCGATTAACTTTCACATACTACTTACTAGCTGTGTGACCTTGAGGAAATCACTTATCTCTGAGCCTCTTTTTTCCTAATTAGTAAACTTAGCACATAGAGTTGTTTTGAAGTTAGGTGTTTGTAAAGCCTTTAACAATCTCTGGCATACAACATGTAGGAATATATACTGTATCTTTTAAGACACAAATCCTGATGAAGGAATGCATGATTTTTTCCCAAGAGAAACAGAACATGAAACTCAGATGTAAGTTTAAATTTTCTGTTTACCACATTAAAGAAAAAAAAACAGATGAGATTAATTTGAAAAATATATTTAACACAATATATCCAAAATATTATAATTGCAGCATGTACTCAATATAAAATTATTAATGAGATATTTTATATCCCCTTTTAAAAAACAAGTCATGAGTGTGTTTTTTACAGTATGTGTTAATG